>BGNK01001041.1:4375-176714 GCA_003297005.1 Symbiodinium sp. clade A Y106
AAAGCAAGAGACCTTAGACTATTATGGTGTTAAGTTTGATGATGTCAAGAGAGAATATGTTTAGATATTGTATTTTACAAAAACCATATTTCACAAAACTCATTTAAAGAATTAAGAACGTATATATTAATGACAGAATCCTTTGGATATAAAAGCAAACAAGAACTAATTAAAATTAATGATGAGCTAAACTTGATAAAGAATGAAGTTATGGATGCCTTAACTGGTGTGCCGTATGTTGAAAATAATTGTTTCACTACAGTTTATGTAAGGAACGGGAGAATGTTTGTTGAAATTACTGATACGAGAGCAATTGACATTATGAAACGAGAGGAAGCTAAAAAAATAGTAGTATTTTACTAATTAATTTTAGTAAAATCCTATACTTCAACTTCTTATTAAAGAGCCTGTATTTTACGAAAACCTTTTAAAGACAAAATACCTTAATATAGTAAGAAGATGACCGAAACAATGACAACTTGTATTCAGTGTGATACTACATATTCTTCCGAAATGTTTAGCGTTAGGGTTCGTATTTGTGATGTTTGCCGAGAAAATAACAAGATTAAAAGAATTGAAAGACAAAAACAATGGAACTTGAATAACCCCGAAAAGCTGAAAGCATACACACAAACATACAAAAACGCGAACGCCGACAGCATCAAGGAAAAGAAGAAACAATACAGTCAAGACTACCGACAACACATTCATCATTGNCGCCGACAGCATCAAGGAAAAGAAGAAACAATACAGTCAAGACTACCGACAACACATTCATCATTGCGAACTATGCGGATATGATATTAAGAAGTATAAGAAATCGCAACACGAGAAAATGAAAAACCACCAATACTTTTTACAGAAAAGCCTGAACAATGAAGAACTGGAACGACCTGATAGAAAGACCATAGAAGATGGTATGGAATATTTTTATTGTTCAAAATGTAAGAAGAGAGAACTGAACTATAATTGGTATTTACATTTGTGTAGCGAAGAGCATAAGAACAAAGCATAATAGCATTCTGCTAATTAACTTTAGTAAAATCCTATGTGGGAGGCGCGAAGCTTAGAGAGTTGCTATTCTCTATCATTTCCCAGTTCGTGGTTATAATCTTTAGGGAGGTTTTTGGATTAGGTGAGGTGTNATTATGGGTTTAGGTTGATTGTTATGATTTTGATAGGGGTATAGGGGGTTGTTTTGATTTGGGTTGAACTTGATGGTGGGGTTTGCTATGAACTCGGGGATGACAGCTTCTTGCTGTAATTACCGCACACGAAGATCGGATTACAGCATCTCCTTACATGGAGAAGCACCCTAGCTTGAGGTCCTGTATGTACGGTAGACATGTTGTATCGCGTATTATTCTGGAATCGAAACCCGCAATTAAGCCGTGACCCATGAAACTCCCTCTGCATGCTGCTTGTTGACACAAGGGCGTGCATGACACATGACGGGAAATCTGTCCTTGCGAAGCGCAGGAGCTTGTGTTCGTACTTGTAGCAACGTGCCCAAAAAAGGAACAATTGTAGAAGGCTACACCGGTGCTAAGGGTTCCATGCAGGGAAGAGACTTTCGCTCCCCAACAACATGGAGACGGTGACATGAGTGGGAACAGGGGTCGTGCGTATATTTTGTACATGGGTACATGTCGCACATCGCATCATGTAGATCAAGGCACCGCTACGTCTGAAACTTCTATGGTTGTAGTGCTGTCAGCGCACACGGGCTTCTGCTGCTGATTCAACAAGAAATCCAATTCTAGTTTGTCGTGGACATTCCTAGTCTTATTCCTGGCAAGGGGCACACTGTTCACCCCCCTACAGCATGCCGAACTTGTTTCCAAAATTCAGCCCTTAGCCCAAATGGCACGGCACAGGCCAGACTGTATCCTCAGACCGGGATGCGCAGATGCCGAAGCCCTCGTAGCACATGCCGCGAGGCCGACTACCTCGAGATCTTCGAATCGCTGGACGACCTCTTGGCCCGATTCCCCAGTCCCGGCCAGCGTAATAAAGAGACGGTACGTAATAATTAGAACAGGGTTTAGGGTTTAGGGACCATAACTGTAGTAAGGAATACCAAATAGTGCTGGTAAGTACTTAGGCCCCTGTAGTAGAGCATCGCAATCGGGGGCAAGAAACTTCGCAGAGTCGTGGAGAATGTGGTTGTGGGCCATCACAAGATTTCGAATGACATATGTTCTGTTCTAGACGCCTCAATTACTAGACAAGGGCTCTTGGGTAGATTCTTCTGCCACTCCGGAAGGATTAGGTATCAGTTCAAGCCGCGGAACCGTCAGTCAGCTCAGGTTGCAGTGGAGACGCTGCTGGATTGTCCAGGGCGTCGTAAGCAGCGCCAGTTTGAATTCGAGGCACCCTCACCCCTCCGCAGGTCCGTCTACAACTTTGCACTTATAGAGTTTGGGCTTCCGTTTTGTGGTGTTGGCTGTTCTATGTTTATAGGGTCTAGGACATGCTTTCTTGCTTGTTTTTGTTTTTCATATTTCCCATCTGCAAAAAATGCTCTGAACGGTGTTGTTGGCAAACCTCCACCCCGCTTACAGAGACTTCGATCTATGAAGCAAGCCGGCCGATGGTCCAGAATTCCAAGCTCAATGCCAGGGTACTCGTGTCCGAGTGTGGGCGCAACAGAATCAGCAACATATCTTTCGTTCCAGGGTCTCCAAGAATAATGCCACATAATGCCACAGCTCCAAGTCTGAGCCCGAAACCCTTCGAACTCTGAGCCCTAAAGCCTCAACCCACTTGCATTCACCTTCTGCCAGACCATGGATGCCGACCATGTGCCCCTGGCATTGCGCCCCGGGGGCCCAAGGGCCTGTCAGCACTTGATCGGCTGTGTGGAGGTGCCTGGGTTTCGGGCCAAGGGGGGACGTTTAAAGGCCTATAAAGCTCGAAACCTCAAGACTAAGAGCGCGTAGGGTCTAGAGTCTAGGGGGAGGATACGACAAGTTCCGGTGTTGGGAGTGGTTGAAGGTGCGCGGATCCGGATAGGAATGCGATGTTTTCGGATATCCCATATCGCTTTTGTTGATGGCGTTAGAATTCTCTCACCGGCAGTATCGAGAAGGCGTCCAGCTAGCTCTGCCGGTATGTTTCCAAGCCGCTGGACTTTTTCAGGTTCTCACGAGTCCAGGCGACATGGCACGGATTCCTGCGGTGGTCAGTGGTCTACAAGTTTACAAGCAAAAATTAAAAGCACCTCTGCTTGGCGAGGCTGCCCTCTGCAACGACGACGAGTCGGATGCCGAGTTCGTTTGTTTGGCTTCAAGTTTTAAAAGTTCGGTGCGCTCACACACACACACAAACACAAACACACACACACACACACACCCGCGCGCGCGCGGAACGAGACTCTGCACCGTGCATGGTCGTGCATGAACAACACTCCTTCTCCTTTCTACACGCAACAGTATCATGTTTCATTAACCGGTTAAAGGCTATAACCTGTCCGATGTGTTTTGGCCCTCATTTTGCCAACTGCTGTAGAATTGTTCGCTTGTTGGGGGTTCACTCCAAACTCCAAACATGCTCGTATGTATCGGTAGACACGTTTGGCTCGTTGGGGCGGTGGGTCGCCCAAAACATGTGTGCATCGATGGGTTCGGTGCTCACATACACAACGGCAATAGCAAAGTTGTTTGCTGCAAGCAGACTGCAGCGGACACAGTTCTTTTTCTGGAAAACTGACCGCAGGCCTGAAACCGTGAAGACTCAAGCTTCTATACAACATCCCCAAACGTTAATTCACGAAGCCCCTGAACCCTCCATCCTCACTTCGGAATCTAAGACCTCTACACCCGATGCCTCTGAAAAAGGTTTCGTGACTTCCGACAGACCTGGTCGGAGAATGATGGCTACGGCCGCGGGCTCAGCAACAACTGCTCTTGAAGTTGAAACGGGATTTATTGGTTAGGTTGCATAGTTCTTAGCGGCTGGAGGCATTTAGGATGGTTTGTGGTCTATAGGAGTTTCGGGGCGGGTCCTGCATCAGGCCGCCATCCTTTGATTTCAGCACCCCGGGCTCGATTTAGTGCATATATATCCATATAAACATATATATATATATACATATATATACATACATATATATATATACATACATATATATATATATACATACATATATATATAATATGTCACGCCCCAATTGAAATCGAAGTCTCCGGTTGAGGGCCCCCTGTCTGAGGCATCCTGCGCGTGGCCGGCCTCCCAGAAGTGCGCGCCACAGATTTGCAAGAGTTTCGGGGTTCCTTTAAAGGGTTCCTTAAAGGTGCCTATAAGGAATCTATGGTAGGGTTCTTAAAAAGGGTCCTATTCGGGTTGAATCAAGGGTTATTTCTGGCATTTCGCAGGTTTCGGTGAGACCTCGTTTAGCAAGATCCGAAGGCATAGAGTCTCAGATTCTGAGAACCGTAGGGCTCTAAGCAAAATCGACAGGGGCTCAGGGTTCCAGGCTGGTCAGCAGCACAGGAATCGTGTGCAAGATGGATAGTGAAGGATGTAAATGGCAATTCAAGCTACTGCTATGTACTTACACTGGATGCGGGCACGCTTGGCAGACTAAATCTCACCGGCATGTTGCGGGAGCATTGTGTTTCTAATTATTTTCTGTAATGTGCAGCTGAATTTCCAATTCCAATTGAGAGCTTTGTCGGGGTTCTCGGTTGGATAGGGTGAAGTAGATTTTGTAGGTCTAGTCTGAGCCCATGGGTTCATGTGGGCGCCGCGGTGGACACAAGCCAGCCTCGGTAAAGCTACTTGCTTTGCACTGTGTGTTTGGTGCCATTGTTATTCGTGCCTGGCCACACGAGACGCATTTGCTTTCCTTCGCGCGCCTGCACTTTGCTGGGAGCTATCCGGCCGGAGGCTGCAGGAATCTGGGTGCGCTAAGAGCTTCGGCAGCTGGTATGGAGTTATTTGACAACGAGGCCTTTGAGGCTCTCTTTCGGAAGGAAAACAATGCTGGACATCTCACGGTCTCTTGCGAACGCATCTCTCAAACAAGGCAAAGTCCGTGGAAGGCGGCCAAGCATCGCTGCACCAGGCGACCCAAAAAGCGGGTGGCAAAATCGAGCAAGCCGAAGCCGAAGCAGAAGGTAAAGCGCAAGAAAGTTCCGCCACGCAAACGCCAGGACAAGCAGCAAAGAGCCATGATGAAATTGCAAGAAGCCCATGAGAAGATTCTTGCAAAACCCCAGCCAAAGCTTTGGACCCAGGCAGCATATCATCTGCCAGGACTCATTCCATTCAACGGCGTTGGCTCGAATATTCAGAAGGCCAGGAGGGCGGCAGCCCTTGAAATGATAAGCCTTCTGCGCCGGAACCTCACGACGGAAGAGGAGTTTCAGAGTAAACGCACCTTGGAGAACATGCTCTCCTGCAAGATCGACAAAGCCAGGAAGCACTGCAATTGGATCGGGAAGGACTTTCGCAAAAGCCTCCCACCAGATCTTAAAGAAGCGTTCAGCGAAAAGGGCCTGCACAATGCTTTTTTCCTCGCCTGGCTGAATCTGAAGGACAAGCCGGTGGAACTGCAAGACGAGACTTGGCCGGAGAGGTGGAACATTCCACGATTGTGTAAACTTCTGGGAGCGAGACATTACACGCGAGCCGCTCTCAAAGACATAATGCACAGCCAGCATGGCCGTCTAACATGCCCCCACACGTGGGCGGTTCGTGCGCAGTCAAAGCGAGGGTCCTTCATATTTCATAGAGTAGAGTCATAGAGTCCAACAGGCTTTCATGACGTTGTGGGCACAAGCGTCTGTACTGACAGGACAGCCATCCACACCTTCACACCTACTTATAGAAGAAGACAGCACAAACACGCACACACATATATACATACATACATACGTGCATACATACATACGTACATACCTAATATACATGTAATATACATATACCTATACCTATACCTATACATATATACATGCATGCATGCATGCATGCATGCATGCATGCATGCATGCATGCACACACACACATGTACATATGTGTGTTTTTAAGTGTGCCGCACCTTGGTGTTCACACGAACTGCTTCAACTATAAGCAAACAAGCAGTTCAGGGATTGCATCAACTCACATCTCGCGGAGAGTTCAGAAGGGGCCTTACTGTAGCACATGCCCGACTTTGCGTGCTTTGGACCTCGAAGCTGCAGAGCACCTTCGCAACGAACCTGGGCTTAGGGTTTAGGTCTACGCATTTCAACTGTGCACTTCTCTCTGTAGTCATGTGTCATATTTCGACGGTACCTGGTTACCTGTCTCACTGTGTTCATATGTGGCAACTGGCCGTGCTTGACCCGTAATATTGTTCCAGGGATACGTCCAGCCGTTGTCTCGGCGCGCACGGAACTCACACCCAACGGAAGGACTATAGGAAAAGTATAGCGTCGCTCCCGCCCAGGCCCTGCAACCTCGCACCCTCCTCCCGAAGAAATTTGGTGCCCGTCCAATACCGAAGCACCCCGTAACAAGAAGTGCGGGCTGTAACGTGTTCGGGCTGCATGCGATAAGCAGCAGAATCCGAAAACGACAGGTTACAGGATTTCTGAGTCGGCGGCTGCATTTCGCTGGTTCTCGAGCTTTTTCTTGAACCGTTTGGAGAATAAGCAGCGACATCCCAAGGAGATTGAGCTAATGCAACGGGTGCGGAACATCAGCGTGGAGAACGGGTATATGCCTCGAAGACGGGACCGCTCAGGGTTTGCCAGGCTTCAGAATCCAACCGTTTCCAGAAGCGGTGTCATCTATGGTTTTCGAGTTGGAGGCATGCTAGGCACAGGCCGCCATTGAGGTTTAAGATCACACGATGTGTTGGGCAGCTGTTGGTCACGATCTTTTGCTTTTTTGTTGAAATCTCACAAAAGTCAACCGCTGACAATTTGAAGGACCCCGAAGGCTTTTGCAGATTCTATGCCTTCGGCAAGGCAGTCTATGACTATTTGGCATATGCTGGCAACGAGCGGTCAGATTTAACCAAGGCTGCCGCTAAAGTGGAGAAGTTGATCAAGGATGCACAAGAGACGAGCAAGGAAGAGAAGCGGGACATGAGGAGAAGGCTGCAAGCTTGCAGTGACCGATTCTGCATTCTAGTTGGCGGTCCAGAATTTCTTTGCGAGGCAGGCGTCCGAATGAATTTGAGTCGAACCATTCAGGTCCTAAGCCGCACAGGCTCTCTCAAGACGGCCGATCACTTGAGAGAGAGACATAACTATGCATGGATGGTGCTGCCCTTCATAAAGAATTCGGTCGGTCGGGAACTTGGACCCGAGAAAGATTTTGGTCTGGAGTTCTGTGGTTCTGGCCGCACTCGCACAGACATTAAAGGAAGCGACATGGACGTATTTCTTTTCGCAAAGTCGTCAAGCTCAGTGTCCGAGGAGATGATGGGGAAGCTGTGGGCATCTTTGATGGGTCGATGTAGAAAATACAACAAGTATGGCACAGTTCTCCCATCTCATCCTCCAGCTCTGACGGACTTCCGAGACAAGTCCCCGAAGCCTCGGCCACGTCCCCACTCCACTGCGCTGACGACGTCGCCTCGGGGCTCTGCACTTCGAATTTTAGCCAAAGGCAGGGCAAACAAGGACGTGGACTCTGGGCTCGTTGACGTAGGATTGAGGGTTTAGGGCTCGGCTTGCCACCTCAATCGTAGCCCTGCATTTCCATGTCGTCTCCGATAGATCCTGCAGCTGCCTAGCCGGAAAGCTATGATTGAACATGGCGGGGCTCGAGGGATTTCAACGGATTTCGGTGAATCAGGTATGTTACACGGAACAGCCCCGCAGCACATGCCACATTTTCTGCATCGGTTTTCGTGGCTCCTGAAGCGAATCCCAGGAAACTTACGACATCTTGAGGTGTCGTCCGGACGAGTTGCTGCCGGATTTCTTGCAGGACGCCGAAGCCGAACATCTTATTCTCGTCGCATCTGAAATCCTTAACACGAGCATCTGAAGGTGACAGGGGACCGTAATCTAAGGCCGGTGCAAGGACTGAGCAAAAAGGAACATAATTATACATAATTGTTCGAAAGCCCTCGCTTGGAAGGTTTTCGGCTCCTTCTAGAACACAGACTGGACAGGCTGCCGTGAGTTCCCCGAGTCCAACAGCTCTTCTGTTGCCTCTATTTGTTAGCTTGCTTCGTCATGTGTGTACGTTAGTTTGTCAAGATCCGTCTATCTCTCCTTCCCCCGTCGCTCCCTCCCTCGTCCCTCGCGCGCTCTCTCTCTCTCCATATAGACATAAATATACATAACATATACAAATGTACATGTAATACATACACATATATGTATTTAGTTGTATATATGTATATGTATATATATGCACATACATACACACACACACATATATACATATGTATATATATATATACATACTAATTATGCATTTGAATACGTATGTGCGGTAGCTAGGGTTGGAGAGAATATGTGCATTGCAGGAGCCATGTTACAACACCCGAGGAAGTTGCCAGCATCTAGCGAATATGCAGGAGAACGAGCCTCGGTTTGGCATTGTCAGCCATCAGAGTTTGGGGGGCGAATTGTTATGTAGGTAAAGGCTTTTAAGCTGAGCACTCAACCGTGCGGCATTCATTTACTGCAGGTGCTGAAGCAGAGTCGAGGTGTCGTGATAAGCTCGTAACTGGTTCCGGCTTTTGCGCTCTGTGATTGGGGACCGAATGTCTCAGCTGCTAAGGAGTGGTTCCGTGATCGACCAGGGCTTCAGAGTGGTACACGCCTGGTCAGATACTATTGCAGCAACAAGCCCGTGGGCTGCAGTCAGATGCGCATAAACTTACGGTACATGCAGGACTTAGTAGCTAACGAAAGTACGGTTGAAGAGGTGAGTCAGGGTACGTCTCGGAACCCAGCCTCCACAGGTATGAAGGCGTAAGGGAGCTGGCGATCAGGCACGTGCTGCTTCGACGGCTGGTTTATCAAATCTCTGTCGAGGAGGGCTTTGAACCTCCGTGCCTGGATAGAACCGGACTGCTGACATTCTTGGCGGTTTGCAGTGCAACTGGTAGCCGCCCGGGCCCTGCGCTCGAAGCAATCGGCGAGTTCTCTTTACGATCGCCACCAGAAGTTTCAGGCCGTTATTGACTAGTGTGAGTGCAGTCGAAGAGGCGAAAGGAATTGCAAGAAGACTAAGACTACGTGTTGAATGCATCTTGGAGCCACGGCCCAGTCTAGAGAACCTTGAGGCGTCCCATTGAGGCGCTGTACTTCTTGCATTCGTGCTTAATAACTATATGGGAGTTTCCGCAAATTAGGGGTACCTTATTTTGGGGTCACAATAAGGGTCCTACTATTTAGGGTACTATATGAGGGTCCCCTATTTTCGGAAACCCCCATGTAATAACCCTTTAGGGTTCAGATGTATTCACGCGGTTTCCTGAAAGAACCCACAACCCTGCTCGAGGCTCGCGGTTATGCGCTAAACGATGCTGTCAACTTGTCGTTTAGCGTAATTATGTTTCAATTCAGGGTGTGGCCTCCTTTGGTTTGCATCCACAGAGGGGCTTCTGCACCCCTTTGGGATCCCCATGTTAAAAGAGTACCTCACTCTTTGGGGGACCCAGAAGTGGACCCTAATACCCACCCGGCGGCGATTGTGTGGTTGACTCAACTAAGTGGCGGGAAGCCGTCGAGGAGTAGCGAGGTTAGATGCAAGTTCGACTCGGGCATACTCGGGCGAAGTACCAGTATCGTGAAAAAGGGCTCTCTAACAGGGGCCTTTCCTCGCAAGTACTCTCATTCGACGAGGCCCCCCAAACCCCTCACCCCGCAAGTCCTCACCAAAACCCTGTTGGATGCATCAGCCCTACATGGCCCTACATGCCGATATCCTAAAGTCCTAAATGGCCCCCAGCGTAGAACCCAAGCCAACAAGCTTCTTGAGCCCTGTGGGCAATACTGCCTCTGAGATTGCTGACCCACAACCCAAGGAACCTTCGTTTGGTGCGACACTTTGTTCGGTGATGATGAAGCATGAACGCAAAAGATGATGCTTTTGCTCGGGTGAATATTGCCGCCTCTCGTTTGTTGCTGTTGCGGTGTCATCGTATACCATAATTGTAAGTCGGTTCTGGTCCTGGCTAAATGCTCAACCTCGAACAGAAGAACTTCTGCCCGAGAGCCTTTACCGGCTGGAACCTGCTGTAGCGAGATGTTACTTAGTCCAAACTGTGAATGCCTGCCGTGATCTCCAACCCCGCATCTCTTCCAAAAGAGATTTACCTTCAACGCCCGAGCCTGGACCCGGAAATCCAAAACTTGTGAATCCCCAACAGGCGGGCCCTAACATAGGGACCTTAATAATTACCAGTACAACTTGAGGGGTTCCTTTTTATACGTATAGTATAATGGGCCCCAAAACCCTATTCTAATTATTAAGGCCCCTTTACTATAGCCCCAGCGTCAGCAGGCTTGCACCCTAAAGCCCTAGAGGACAAAGGCCGAAATCCTTGCCCTGAGGTCAGGCAGAGAGAGCTCAGAAGAGAGGCATTTCCGCTCGTGATGCATGGTCTTGTATGGTTTAGGGTTTAAAGTAGGGGTTTAGGGGCCTAGGGCTCATTGCACAAGTGCCGATGCAAAGAAGGGCTTATTAGGTTGAAGGATGGTTAAGGTCTTCTGTTTGCATCAGGCGAAGGAGTTAAGGCTTTTGTGACTGGTTCATGGTGTTGTCCTGTTTCTTCGGGCATTGTGCTTCTACTGTATGGTATATGAATACGAAGAAATCTACATTACTCGGCCTAGGGCTTGCAGGGCTTAGGCAGTCCACAACTGGCCTGACCCCAAAAGCCTTTTTTGGGAAGCCTAAGTAGGAGGGAAAAGAAGCCTAAGACTGAAAATAAACATCAACAAGCTAAATCCTAATGGCGTTGAGGTCGAGCCAAGCCTCCCCGGAGGTTGGGATGTAGGCTTGTTCAACAGTATTCCGGCTAATTGGGTTAGGGTTTAGGGTTTCAATCCAAGCCCATGCTGAAAAACGGTTTATTGGGTCTTTGCCGGGCACCGCAATACCAGATGTTGGGCTGTTGACTCTCGAAGTTTAAAGGTTCAAACTGCCTGAGCCTACGCACCCACCCTACGGTGGCTTTGAGGCACTCGACTTCATTTCTCAAATCGTCCGGGGCTTCCTGCAGCAGTGGGACGAGGCCATGGAATGGGGAGCTTCCGTGTTTGGTCGACAAACCCTGGCAACATAAAACCAGCAGGAGGTTTGACACGAAGCCGTGCCCCTGTTCAACTTTCGCGCTTTCAAGCGCAGAAGACGCCATATCAGCTGTGTGCACAGTGTAGATCCCTGTAGATGGGCTCAAGCATGCCATTGCAGTGCGCTTTTCGGTTTCGGCCCTAGCCATTGCTCGTTCCAGCGTGCCAGGCAAGTCTCGCTCTCGGCCGGTTTCTGTTGGGTACTGCCCCCACTCAGTAACAGTTGGATAGTATTCATAATGAAGATATATCAGGACCTTCATAGTAGCCCCATTATGGACTGTTACTGTATGGGGGGCAGTACCCAAGGTTTCTGCACGTTTCTGCCCGGATTTGAGGTTCGGGGTTCACGGTCTCCGAGGGTTTTTGGTTTCAGGCCCCGGGGGAAGGGCTGAAAGCTGAGAGCAGGGGGAAGTTTCGATGCTCCGAAGTCAGGGTTTCGGAGGCTGTGGCGCTCATCGCTCAACTGAACCCGACAGCAGGTGAAGTGTCTATCGAGTCTTTCGAGACCCTAAACTGCACGTCCTAACCTCCGTGGGGTCCACAACTCCAAACCATCATCATTTCGAGATGTCAGTTATATATTTTTGTTATAGATATTCTTTCGGCAGTTTCGGCCCTGGCATCAGGGTATAGGCTTACAGGACTTGTAGGGTTAGGGTTCGTTTGTAAGGTTTAAGATTAGGGTATAAGGCTTTGACGAGCCTTCATAGCAACATCGGATTCGCAGGAAACGACGCGACGGGTTTTGAACGGCGGATCGGTGGTGATTTCCTGGTGAATGGGCCGTACACGGGCGGACTTCATGCTGTCATGCAGGTTTTTCCGGTGACTAGTTATCTACAGTGCCGGCTCTCTACCATGCCCGACGTGAGCAAGACAGCTACGGTTTTCTTCTTAGCTTCTAGTGCTGCGTATCCACACGCCGATTCTGCTTGCAGCTGGTTGGGATAATACACTTGTTTGTTCCTCTGAATGCAGATTCCTATCATTGTTCCGCGCCCGCCAACCCCCTGCCCCCGGCAACACCTGCAAGGCAACATGGGAGGTTTCAAATCTCAGACAGCTCCCTATTTAAGGGTGCCTAGAGCTTATATATTGACAAACCTAGGACTAGCTGACTAGCTTAGGTTGAAAGTAGGGTTCCTTATTCTCTGAAGCTCCCGCATGAAGCGCAAGCGCTTGCGCCCATACAACTGGTCGGCCAAGCTGCACCTTAGTAGCTGAGTGGATGCACTTTACCTTTTTGGGGGATAATATTTATCACCCACTAGAAAACTAGAAGTGTAGACTTTTTGGGGCTTATGAACTCAGAAACTAAGGCACGTGTGGAGGGCGTCAGGCGAGGAGCTCGCTGCCCTTCCTGTAACTCGGATGGGTTCAGCGATACGTTCAGGGGTTCAGGTAATGTAGGGTCCTTAATAATTCGAATAGGGTTTTGGGGGTTCCCTATTATTTGTATAAAATACCCCAAACCCTATTCTACTTATTGAAGGCCCCTACATTAGAGTGTTTCGCTTCAGGGTTCGGGATCCGTAGGCTTCCGGCTTTGGGGTAATTGGTCTTGGGCACATGGCCAGGTTTTGATGTTGCGGCTTAACCTTCTTTCGAAATCCGACCTGCATCTATGGATGCGCATTTCAACCGGAACCGCAAGACCACGTGAGGTTAGAGAGTTGAACGATGTGCGGTCCTTGAAGACGCACCTGCAGCAGATTTGCGGCACACCAAGATTCCAGCAAAGACTCTTACATGGCAGCGCCTGTTTGGATGATGCCGATACTCAGCCGCCCTGTAGTCGATGCCTTGCGAGGTGAGCGATCCTGCTAAACAAAACAAGCATTCGTAATCGTCGTCCCAACTTGCTCGACAAGCAAGAGCCCACCGGATCATCAGAGCCTGATATTAAGCCCGAACCGGCTTTCTGGCTAGGACTATAGTAGAAGCCAGAAAGTTGGAACATCAATATCCTCGTGACCTTAAGCTAGAGTATAGGGGATCCTAGCACCAATCCTCCTAAACCCATGTTCCAACTTTCTGGGGTTCACTGTAGGCCTAGGCTGACTCGGATTCCAGGTTATACTTCCTGGCACATGCAAAGCCAAGGACAGACTGGTTGAGCCCATCGACATACAACTGGTACCTGGGCTCTTGTTAAGGAACTTAATTAGTTTAAGTTACCATAAGAAGGAAACCACATTCTTCACTATAGATCACCATGAAATTCCTTAACAAGGCACCTTAACCCCAAATATATATTACTTTTTTAGGGACATATATAAAGAAATCATATTAGGGAGCCCTAAAAAGATAGGTTGTTTGGGGTCCAGGATCCCTATAATGGTCACTTCATAAACCTTAAACCCTAAACCCCCAAAGGAACCCTATGGATCTCTTAAAGCAACCCTATTACATTCCTTACTGGTAACAAGAACCCAGTACCTTAACCTCAAATCACCTGCCTGTTTTGGGACCTTTATGCAGAAGTCATAGTAGGGAACCCTGCAACTCTAAACCCAAAAGCCTAAACCGTGACCCTAATAATTAACCCTAATAAAGAACCCTTATCCCTTAAAGGAACCCTTATAGATTATAGATCCCCATTAAGGTAGCTATCCCAGGTACTCCTTCCTCTCTGCACGGCTTCGAAGGCCGAGGAGGCTGAGCTCATCACCGCAGCTCGAGAAGGCAAGGCCTTGGAGGTGGAAGCCGGGCTCTTGTTTTAGGGTTTAGGGGTTAGGGTTTTAGGGTTTGGGGGTTTAGGGTTTAGGGGTTTAGGGGTCTAGGTTAGGGAATTTAATTTTAAGTTACCATAATAGGGATATAAAGGTTGCTTTAAGGGATCTATAAGGATCTATAAGGGTTTTTGTTAAGGAATTTAATCTTAAGTTGCCATAATTGAGGGTTCCTTTAAGGGTTCTATAAGGGTTTAAGGTTTAGGGATTCAGGAATTTAATTTCAAGTTACCATAATAGGGACCTATAGCAAGTAATGTGGTTTCCTCATGTATGAGGTGAACTCAAGAACCCAGGAAGCCATATTGAATCGACCACAGAACCCGGACTTGCAACTTACCAATCGCTGGGAAGTTGGACCTCTCCACATTGCAGCCCGAAGAAACCATGTGGACGTGATCCAGCTCTTGCTCGAAGCTCGTGCTGACATAGACGGTTCTTGTGGAGATGAGACTTCTTTGGCTATGGCCTCGGCGGCAGGCCATGTCGAAGCCACGCGCGCTTTGTCGGAGGCCGGGGCGAAGCTCGACAAAGGCAGAAACGGCATGACACCGCTGCGATTGAGTATCGAGCGGGGGCATCTAGAGGTTGTGCGAGTGCTCCTGGCAGCCGGGGCCAATTCAAGCAAAGTCGCCCACGGCGAGACGCCTCTGATCCAGGCATCTCGCCTAGGTGAGGAGAAAATCGTTGGCCTGCTGCTCGAGAGCAGGGCCCACATGAAGAAGTCCAACTGTTACCATCAGCCTTTAATGTCGCCCCTCGGTTGGGCATGTCACCTTCCACATACGCAGATTGCACGTATGTTGCTAGAAGCAGGGTTGAACAAGGATGATGTGTGCACGCTCGACCAGCAGACGCCTCTTGGGGTGGCGGCCAGAATGGGTCACTTGCAGATCGCGCGTGTGCTGCTGGAAGCCGGTGCCGACAAGGAGAAGGTTTGCGAAAGGGCCGGCAGAACACCTTTTGGTGTTGCCTTGGTGCAAGGCCATGTCCAGGTGGTGCGCTTACTTCTGGAGGCCAATGTTGACCAAGACAAAGGATGTGGAGACCTCTGCGGTGCCACGCCTCTCGGTGTGGCCTGCAGGCTTGGCCACGTGGAGACGACACGTGTGCTCTTGAAGTTCCGCGCGGAGAAAGAGCAGGCATGTGGCTATCAAGGCTTGACGCCTTTGGCCGTAACATGCAGATTCGGACATGCAGAGGTGGCACGAGTGCTCCTGGAGTTTAGTGCAGAAACAGAGCGCCTGTCTGGACATCAGTCTGAGACGCCACTCGTCCTGGCATGTAAGCATGGTCACCCAGAGGTTGCGCGTGTGCTGTTGGACGCGGGGGCCGACAAGAGCTTTCCTTGCGGCCCTCGCCGATTAACACCGCTAGGAGCAGCCTCAGGCGAAGGTAATCTGGAGTGTGTGCGCCTGCTACTCCACACCAGAGCGAACAGCCAGAGTGCTTGTAGAGAGGATGGCGAGACACCTTTGAGTTTGGCGGCCCTCAGAAGTCACGAGAATGTCGTGTTCCTTCTGCAGCAGGCGCACTCCGAATAATGCAACATTTGCTTTCAGAGTGTTTTCCGTCAGCTGCTTCTGCCAAAGCGAATTCACACTTGCGCACGATTGCAAAACGATGGGCGAGCACCTGTTCATCTGTCAATTAGACATCATGATCCGCTTGCCCGTCCTGTAGCCCCAGGGTGCGTGCAGCTAAACTCTAAACGTTTTGGGGCAGTTTCTCATATCTACAGTAGCAAGATCATTAACATGATCACAAGCATGACGATTGTTACGCAAGCCTTGGAACATCCTGGAACCAAGAAGCCCCAAAGCCTTAAGTCCGGCCCATCCGATTGGATGGAGCACCCAAGCAGTACATCAATTGTATTATTTTTCATAACAATAATAAGAGCAAATATGAATACTAAATCATAGTTATATCAAAATATAATTTGTAGGATTCAGCCAAGTGCCCAGCTGCCCCCCTGCCGCCTGGGGCAAAGTCCACAGAGAAGTCGTTTTGCCCACTAGCTTTGCGACCAGGGCAGCTCTGCAGAGAAGTTGCCCGGAGTACTCCTCAAGCCCTCAGGCCTAGCGCAGGGTTGATTGGCGATCTTTCATGGGGTGGCTATAGGACGGAGACCTTTGATTGCAGGAACCATATGATTAGATTCCCATCTTTTTTGATTATTCGGCTCAGGTGATGGCCATGCTGACCAGGCCTCCCTTTCCTCGAATCATGTTCACAGCGCTTCACTTCGGCATCACCGTGACCCGGTGACTCGCCTTCTTCTCACCTGTGGAAATCCGTTATTCAGGCTATGACCAGAAGATCTGGTTTAGTCGGTTGGGGCCGAGCGCGCACCTTCGAGCCAGTTTCGGGCATCATAGCTTGTGACGGCTTGCAGCGGAGCTCTGTATGCGATTTCGGTCGTGCTTCCTACACACGTGCCCAAATCCCTCGACCTTAAACTTCTTAAACCCTGAGCCATAGGCCTAAAGCTCTGAGTCCAAAGCCATGTCCCAGCCTTTCAAGTCCTAAACAAGTACCTGAAAACCCTGCGAGCCCTACGCCATAACCCCAAAATCCGTCTAGCCCTAAGACTAATCCTGAACTCCTAAACCCATTCACTCTGTTTTACGAGGGCTCCGAGAGGGTCAGAAGCCCTCCAAAGCCATCCTCAGAAGGTAGGTTGCCAAAAGGCCTGTGGTTGTTTTTCTCGTTTTCCGTCTGTTGGTTACGATGGGTCGGATTTACACAAAAGTATCTTACAGAGTCTTATTTTGCTTACCTTCAAAGCTCAAGGGTGTTTGGATCGCAGGATTAAAAGGGTTCCTGCAAGTGTGACGATGAGGGTCGCAGCAAGGAAGGGCTTCTATCAGGGGTACTATAAAGAGGTTTAGGAGTTTAGGGTTTGGGGGTTTGATTCTCTGAGGGACATTACAAGGCTTACTACGCAGCTCTATAAAGGATGCTAGGATTCTATGCGGCTTTCTTGCGGGTTTTGGATCTGAGGGTCTATGGCTTACAAGGAGTAGCTACTGGGCTGAGCGGCTCCAGGCATATGCGGTGCTTTGCATTGTGCCATTTTACTGAAGCAACGCGAAGGTGCGCCGTGGTGTGCCCCAGCAAGTCCGCAGACCGAGGCGAGTCGTCCCGCGAAGAATGTCTGAGTCCGTTTTCAACTCATCAGACGAAGAAGTTCTGCCTTGGCAGACATGTTTATTGCTTTTCGCGAACTTTATAAGGGGCCCTAATATAGGATACTGTACTATACTATATTATACAATACTGTATTATACTGTATTATAGAAGTGCTTCAGCAGTTTCACATGAAGCTGTCCAGCCTGAGCTTCGGAAAAAAGGTGTTCTATCCCGTTCTACCTTCAAGTTTGTGCAGAGGAGTTTTGGGGGCGAAGGCTTGAGAGCTCATCACTTCTATAGTAAAATATAGTATATTAGAGTATAGTATAATATAATATAGTATAGTTGACGAGCCGGTAAAGACCCCAGAGCCCTGCAGAAAGTCCCTGTGCAGAACCGCGATATCCCTCCGAGCCGATCAGGCGAATCCAATGGAGTCTGGAGGAACAGACAGGGAGAAATCCAAACCCATACTGTCGGGCGGACCACATCATGTCGAAGCATGACTAACCAGGCAGTTTGGTGTGGTTTGGGTTTTGGTGCTTCCGTGTATGTTTCAAGCTGGTGGAGGTCATAGGGTGCTGGACAGTAGGGATGCTTTTCATGAAACCAATCTCACGTATGACCTGCACACTACCTCCCCTCCCGAAAGGCTGTCGAACCTGTTTCTGTGCCACCGGATGCCAGCGGCCGGGAGCCTTGTCTTTGGCATTTCTAGAAAGTCGCAGGCGATCCATCGTTTCGTTTTGCCCTTAGGGCTGATTTGGCAGCTGTGGATACTGCAGAGATAGATTGGCATGTTGGCCTGCAAGTATCAAAGCAGTACCTGAAGTCGCCTACATGTTCACAAGCCCTGCGTTTCGGATTAGAGCTGGAGGATTTGCATGCTCTCTCGCTCTCTCTCTCTCTCTCTTTTAGTGTGTGTGTGTGTGTGCGTGCGCGTTTCTCTGTAAGTATGTTTAAGCACCTTATACGTTCCAGCCGTCGCCACCCATAGCGAACTCACACCCATATGTTATATGCATACATACATTCATACATACATTCATTCACTTCAGCGGCCATGCATCGGTACGTCACATAGGACAACACCAACATATCCACTGCTACAGTTTTCCAGGTTCGCAGGGTGCATCTCCTACAGTGCTGGCAGCCAAGTGCCCCGGACGGGGGGGCTTGTGGCCAGCAGGAAGGTCAAGCCTCGCCAGTTTAGGACAGGTTCTATTAGCCTTGTAGGGAGAACTTGATGTGATGTGCTCGCGCTTAGCCATGCTATTTCACCTGGGTTGGGCACTTCCGATCTTTGTGTGCGGAGCTGTTCCTAGTCTTGCTTGGGGCTGGCTCAAGACTTTCTGTAGCCCCTTTAGTGGCAGCAGCTTGGGCACCATTTGTGTTTGTAACATTGCTCCAGGTACCGCCAGCAAATCAGAGCCATGCTGGTTGAATTCTTGGAGTTGGCTGACAAGGAGAGGGGATAAATCTATGTAGGTTCTTTACGTTGCACCGACTGCCAGATCCGTATCACAAGAGAAAAGGTGGACGACATCCAAGATGGACTACCCAGAATCGGGAACATGCCTCGCATTCTGTATTAAACCTATTATTATTATTATTACCATTATGATTATTACTACTGTTTTTATTAGTAGTAGTCTTATCATTATTGTTAAATCTCTGTTTGACACCCTTAGACCCAGAAGCCGAGATCCAGCCCGATTGTTGTTTTAGCATCAACGAACGACGAACGACAGCCTGAGAGCTTCATTTGCCGGAGTCCACATGTACGTGTGACAGGGTAACTAGAATCGTGCTCAGGCCTTAGGATTAATTAACACTTCTCGAGTGTTGTTGTTATTGTTTTTGCACACGCACGTGCGCGCGTGCGCGCGCGCGGGTGTGTGTGTGTGTGTGTGTTGTTGTTGTTTTTTGTGTGTGGGTGTGTGTGTGTGCCCGTGCGTCTTAGTTGCATGATTCCAAAAGTTATGGGGGGCGTGCGGATTTGGGGTTTTGAGCTTCGTGATTTGCATTTTGTGCGGAGCGTAGAGCGCAAAGTCAGTGCTGGATCGTGGTTACCGTTGTTGATCTTGTCAATTGTCTGTGCTGCTACACTCCCAAGGACTATGCTGGGTTTTAAACTTCGTTTTGGATATTTCATCCACTGGGCACCTGCACTGGATGCGCTGGCGCATACTCATTGGTCGACTAAAGCGCTGCACCAGTTTTTGGCTAGACTGCTACGGGCATCAAAACCACTTGGCCGGACCGTGGAGCCATAGTAGACCCGCCCGTATTGTTTTGCAGGTCCCTGAACCCGAGGCCGAGGCCCTGAACTGTGGACCGTCACTTCCAGGTGTGCGAGACCGTGGGATTTCTGAAACCGTGCGCCGACCGCTGCCGGCTGGCTAAGGTGAAGAGTAGCCTTTTGTGGCATGGGCCGTGGTTTATTTGAAAGCATTGATTGAAATGCATAAGCTGGTGACTCATGCTAGATTCTGCTAGATCAATGATCTGCGTTTATAAGTTATCTCTACATATACGCGTTTTCACTTGCACATCCGTACCTTGATTATAACTGCCTCGCTGCAGGCCTAGGTTAAGCATGAATCACTGTTGTTTGGTGTTCGTGTCTTGAAGGGCCAGCACCCCTTTCTTTTCCAACACTGCTGCGCCTTGCTCAACTTGCTACTGTAATTCCCAAACCCCTCGCCGTCCTATCCGAACTTGCTCGGGCTCAGTTGCGCAGCCATGGAGGGTGCAATCATTGCAGAGTTCAGCAGCCTTAATGCTTTGAACCAGCAGGCCTGTGGCCTTGCCCCTGCGGCGGTGGGGTTGGGTATCATTCTGACTAGCTTCTTCAACGTAGATACTGAGGGGAGCTGGAAGGAGGATGCTAATATGTGCTGCCCGGCATCTTAGGGTAAGACTGCAGTCACTGCTGCCAGAAGTCAGTTTGTATTCTGCACATGCGTGTGACTGCGCAAAGTGCTAGAATGATTCTGTGCGTATGCCTTCTGCACGGCAGCATGCAGTCCACAGGCGGTGGGCTTAGAGTACTTTCATTTTGCATGCATGGCGCGCAGGTTACTCCCTTTGGGATTTTAGCATGCTGCCAACATGTCCGTAAAGTTCCCCAAAATGAGCAGCTGCCCGTTGCGAGCTCACGCGATAAGCTGTAGAGACGAACCGTTCCCTTGGGTGGCACGGGGTGTTGGGCGGCGTTGGGGCGTGTTCCTCTATGCGTGAACCATGGGACGGTGTTGCTATACTACATTCAAGTTGCTCCGTCAACTTCTTGCTTCAGTAATCACAAACGATATTCCCGAAGCAGATGCTGGCATTGCACATCCAACGCCCACAGTGTTTCTTGGTGCAAAACGTCGATGGTCGCTTTGTCATCTCGGAGTTTCCGAAAATAGAGGCCCTAATATTATAAGGCTATAAGGACCCCCAAAATAAGGTGCCCCTAACAATCGGAAACTCCCATCTGGACCAGGCACCGCAGGCGAGAGGTCACGGGCCAGCCAATGCACAGGGCGTGGAGCCTGAGAGAACGGTAGGGGGTACTATAAGGGCCTAAATAATTGCCAATACTATTTGAGGGGGTTCCTTGTTTTAATTATAGTATAATGGACCCCAAAACCCTATTCTAATTTTTAAGGCCGCAATAGTACCGAGAGTTCGGGCTTTGAGTTTAACACCCCTTGGGCTTAGCTTCCCTCATGTGCTGAGGAGTACCGGACCCCGGGAATTGTTGAATAAGCCGAGATGTATGTGATGGTCTCCGATGGACACTGCTACAACGGCCTCGAGGTCTTGCCAGCCAGTTCTGCGAAGTTATATGGCATAGCTGCCTAAATCATTACCTACACTGTTCCCTGGGTTCCTTATTATAAGCATAAAACATGCCCCCAAAGCCCTGGTCTAATAAAGCGTAGCCCCAAACCCCTAAATTATATCCCGAGAATGAAGGGATTCGGGGCTCAGTGCATTGCAGCCCCTGCTCAAAAAATGTTCCGAGAATGGAAAGACAAAGCTCCAGTTAGAGAAGAACGAAACGTCTAAAGCAAGACCTGCACGACTTCAAGCACAGCCGTAGCTCTTCTCGGAAGAACACCTCACAGTCCCCAGACTCCCGCTACATGGTCTGAGCTGCCTCTGCTATAGCTGCAAACTCCAAAATCAAGACTCCACATTGCTGGATTGTTTTATCCTGAACAGCGCAGCGTGCCGCTGGAATGTGGGCCCTAAATCATATGTGGAACCTTGCCTGCCTTGTGCGAGTGTGAGCGTCGCAAATCAGCCGCCTCTTGAAGCAACCTCACGTGCCGAGGCAAAAGAGGCCCTCCAGAAGGCAACCTCACCGAAAGGCGGCGGGTTCTTTGGGATGTTGGGGTGTAGGGTTTAGGGTTCATTGTTGTGTAACGTTACTGTTTTTTTGCAAAAGGGCTTTGAGTCCGAGATGTCGTAAGTGCGGAAAGTCCAACTTCCGGAGGGGCCTGTGTTCCTTATACCAAGTATGCTTAACGGTACCTAAACCCTATTCTATTTAAATTTTATATAGTATAGTATAGTACCGTCTAGTAGCATGGCACCGCATAGTGTAGCATAGCATCGAAAATAGTATAGTATAAAATAACAACAAGGCTCCTTCATTTGGACAAGGAACATTCCCTAAGTCATGGTCGGGATCCGCAAGGTGGAGTCCCGGTTGAGAGGAGAATACTTACCAACGGTATACAGTAGAGGTGTTCTTTGTACCAGACCCGTTTGCAAGGGACGCTGTGCTTTCAACGTCAATCATAGTTGGAATATTTAGTACCGGAAGGGCACTGAAGGATCATTGGAGTCTATCCCTTTCGGAATTCTAGGGGTCAGTCGAAGCCGTCCAGGGGAACAGACCGACGACACCACGAAGAGGGCGTTGCAGCCGGGGCCTTGTCTCTAGGATTTTAAAGGAGTCTGGATGGCTTTATCGGTTTGGGGCTCTTCTCCATTATTCTGAAAAGAATCCAGCAATTGTCTTTGGCAGGGGGCACTAGGGTGGCCAGCGAAGCAGGTAGTCGTCGAAATATTTAACTGCATTATACATCTACGTTCTACCAACTGTAGCGATCCTTCCTCCACAGCTTATAGAGTTTATAGACCCTAAACCCTAAACCTGCTCTCCCACGCCTAGCGGAAATCCGCTTTTTGGATCTGCGAGACGAAAAGAGGCATTTAAAAAAAAAACTAAACAGGGTCGGAAGCGAGGCTGCCGGGTTTAGCTTCAGGTTTGAAAGAAGCTCTCCTTCTCTTGGTATTCACCGGGGCTGTAGCCCGGTCTGGTGTGCCTGGCTGCGAGTCCTGCCGCTCTCACCCCGGACCCCTAGCATCTTAGAAGCCCTGAGCCAGAAGCCCTAAACACACAGGTACCGATACTCTGACCGCAAACCTGAGCCCTAAAAACGGGTACCGAGACTTCTGACCCCAAAAAAGCTTCACCGCCGGTTATCCGCTGCATTGAGGTTGGATCCCAAACACACCGAGAACGCCTCCTGAGGCTTTTGGGGTCGGTTTAGGGCTTAGGGTTTGGGGATGAGAAAAAGGTACAGGCAGCTGGAGGGTTCTCTTCGGGCCTTCGGAAGTTTTGGGGTTTCGGGTGTTTACACTTGGGGGTTTCGGGGAGTTTTCAGAGTCACGACGGGGTTCAGCTTTTTGGCTTTTGTGTTGTGGGGAGTCGTCGTATCAAGGCCCACCGCCCCGGCTTCAGCTTTGAAGGGCCGGTTCAAGAATCCCGAGGTCTGGCAGAGAAGCTTCATGCCGGGACTATAGTCTCCTTATGAATTATTTGTTCATTTTTGTTCATATAAAACCCAAGAGAATATCAACCTTATTGTTGTCATCATGGTTCTAGGGGGTTATTATAGACGAGGGGCTAGGTCTCAGTTCGCCCTTCGAGTGGTTGCAAGACATCATGCAACCTGGAGACCGGGCTGTCTGTAAATTGACTTGGCACGAAGAGACCTGGGTACAAGAAGATCACCCAGGCCCACGACACTTCGAGACGGGGCCGATCACATGAAAAAAACCAGAAGGGAATCCTAAATTCAACCAGCTGAGCTCAGGGGTGAGTCGACCTACACGACGGCCTCCAGTAACATGCACATGAATGACCATTTCATTGAAGATCAGCCTGGCTCTCGAAGAACAGACGCGTGTGATGTGATGGTTTGATTCCTGTTGTGTGGGGCTTTCCTTCGGCGCTTGTGTTTCTAACCCAACCGTGTGCTTGGTGTTCCTTGGGTTTAGGCCGTGGAGCCATGAAGGTTCTGTTCCGGGCAGTGCTACTGCTGTTCCCATTCCTTTGAAGCTGCACTGGAGGTTGCTGTCTAAACAAACCCTGGATCTGACCACGCAGCGAGTAGCAGCATGTGGCAGTATTGGCAGGACGAAGCCGTACGTTCTGAAAGTAGTATGTGAGGCCGAGCGTCTTCTGAAGCTTCCTTCTGCCTACCATTTTTGTCGTACGAGCCTTAGGCCTTGAACAGAAACCCCCGGCAACGGCCCGCAAAGAAAAAAAGCACCAAGGGCCCCGATGCTGCGCCTGCCTGTAAATGCTAACCCTAAACCCTAAACCCCTAGCCCCTAAACCTAAGGCCGCAGATCCTTCAATTCGGCATGCATGGAGCTGAGGAGCCTGCAGGGGCTCAATGGGGTTTAGGGTCTTAAGGGTCCTTAGTAGCTGAGTGGACACACGTTACCCTTTTTGTGATAATAATACCCACTCTAAAACTAGAAGTGTACACTTTTTGTGGCTTATGAACTCAGTGACTAAGGGTCTGGGTGGGGGTTCGGGTTTAGGGTTTGGGTCGTAAAGTTTATTTAGGGGGGTGCAGGGGGACTCGAAGCAAGCTCCCAAACCTCAATTCCTCGCCGGGCTTCAAGGGAGCCTCTAATCCCCAAAGCCCGACGCCAGGGAACACCCCATGAGTTGGTCAACCTCCGTTTTGCGATGCTGCTCGGGTACCACGGTTGAGGGTTGCGAGTATAATGGTTCCCCTAAGTGTTGCCATACCGCTTACTCCTCGGCTGTACTATTGAGTTCCCTCGAGTTCCCTAGGATGAGATGTCTTTGGCTTCACACCCAGATGGGTTTACGGTCTACGGTGGTAAGGCCGATAAAGCCCTGAGCCGTGCCGAGTCGTCCCTGTACTTCTAATCATCGAAGCCGCGAACCCGAAACCGGCCCTGAACTCTGAACCCCGGTCTTTGCAAAGCCAATGCAAGACCCGTGAACGGTTTCAAGCCAAAAGCACTGGACCAGAAATCGACGCCCTTCAACACTTCAAGGTTCGTCCTCGCCAGGCGGGAAGCAGAACAACTTTGTAAAAATCAGGACCCTCCATGACATCCTTAAAGCCACAAAACCCCTTAAAACTTAAATCCCAAAACTCCGCCATCCCGTCGGCCCCCAAATCTCTAGAGACCGCCCCAAGACCCTCGCTCGCACAGACCTCCAGCCTTGAATTCGGGGGAACTTTCAGGTCCCACTTGCTGCCACAGTCCACCAACACGGAGGCAGACTCTGCAGGGTTAACCACAGAGGCCTGAGCAAGTAGTACGATCCTTTTGCAGTCCGCATTTATAATTACTAGGATGCTGGAAACCTAGTCGAATGGTGGAGGCCTGTATATCAGGGTATTGGGTTCAGGGGTGCCGGTCTACGATTTTGGATTTGCTGGTTGTGTAGAGCTTGCAGTCAAGCATCGAAGGATTTCAATCCTTGAAGTTTGTGGTTATTCAGCAATTTCCAGAATCTGGCTTTCATGGTTCAGAGTTCAATGTCCTTCTTGCCAGTATTCATGATGAGACACAACGAGCCATCTCCGGTACCAAGGTGCCAAAGGCGTGGGCATGTGGCATGGGTTCCTTAAAGGGTCCCTTTACGAGCCCTAGCCCCTAGACCCTAGCCCCTAAACCCTCTCCCCTAGGCCCTAAACCCTAAACCTTAGGCCCTAGACCCTAGCCCCTAAACCCTCTCCCCTAGGCCCTAAGCCCTAAACCTTAGGCCCTAGCCCCTAAACCCTAAACCCTAGACCCTAAACCCTAAACCGTAGTGCCTAGACTAGCCCCCAGACCATGGCCATAGCATCTCTTGGCCCAGGAGCGGGAACGACTGCTCCGCAGGCTCGAGATGTGTGCCAAGGCGGCGGGAGGGTTTAATCGCCTTTAATAGTTACCCATACTATTTTTTTTTTTGGGGGGGGTTCCTTATAATAAGTTAGACTATTTTGGGGGGTTCCTTACAATAAGTTATACTATTTTGGTGGCTCCACATCATAAGTTATACTCTTTTTTTTTTTTGGGGGGGGGGGGGTCCTTACAATAAGTATAGCATAAGTAATATAGTTCACTCCTGTCGTTCTGGACTTCGCGAGGCTTCAGGTTTGGGAGGCCCTTGAAACCCGAAACCAGAGCTTGCTCATCCCGTCGGATTTCACCAAGCCGACCTATCAAGCAGCAATAAGGCCGCGAAACTGACAGAAAGCCGGCGTGCCATGAAGAATTGAGTTGATCGAAATGATGCGAGTCTTGGTTGAAGGTTTCTGGGTTTTGGGCGGGTTCATAAGGACATAAGGATCTAGCGACCCCTTCATCCGAATCGTTCGGCATCGTTGTGATGAAACGGTTGCAGCACTTTGTGCCCTTCGCGGTCCTGCGTCACTAAAGCATATCAGGCACGAGAGGAGTCAACGAAGATCATGAGCATCCGCTTCGCCCAGCGGGATGCGGTGAAGAACGACCTGAAGCAAGACAGGCGGGTCTCGCATGGTCTCGTAGCTGCACGGATGCCCAAGGCTTTGAGGCTTCTATAAGGGCTTTGTAAGGATTTATTCTGGACTTCGGGTTGCAGAGTTTTGCCTTTGGATTGTTGAGTCTAGGCTTCACGGCAGCCCCGTGGCCTGTGCCTCAGGGTGCTTGTTCACGACTTGTCGCAAAATCAACGGGGCCTGCGAAGCCATCGTGTTGAACTTGGAACCATCTTACACGCCATCCTAAGATCCCAAGTTTTCTGGATAGAGTTTTCCACTGTCCACGTACCGCCTGCCCACCAGTCTCTGAGCGACAGTGCCGCTACTCTGCTGCAACACAACGATGCATGCACCTCCAACCCCACAAGATATTATGTCGAAGGGCTGCACCCCGTCGACTCCAAATGATATAAGCCCAACGCCCTTGAAACCTAAAGATCCAAGATCCGAAGAGCCCTCAGTGGAAGGCGTGTGTACTTGGATCGCCTCGTAGCTTCGCAGCGCGACCGCGATGAACGGTGGGCAAGGAATCCCGCGTGTGCTTGCCAGAAAGTTTTCAAGTCAGTGGCTCTAGGAAGTTGGTGTGGCTTCGAAGGCTCTCGGGCCTATTTCAAGGCTTTCGGGTCCCAAAGCATTAAAACAAAGCCACGATTTCTAAAGTTATGGGGGCCTTAGGAAGTTCACGAATGTTTCTGCCGACACTGCTTCCGAAACTTCAGGAGAGCATGAAGCTGTAAGCCTGCTGCGGCAGGGTTGAAGCTGCTCTTAGTCAGAAGTCACCGTCAAAGCCTGAAGCGCTCGACGCACGAAATTTGAAAGATTTTGCGACCTCCGATGTCGGCAAGTTCTACAAGGCCTCCACTCTTGAGCCCTAAACCCTTAAACCCTAAACCCCTAAACCCTAAACTCTGAGTCTCGGGCACAGGAGGCTCCAGAAAAGCCCCTTCGCGGTAGATCTGGTGGCAGAAGATCAGCGCATTGCAGAGGCCAGGGCCGTGGAATTAAACAGGGGCCTGAATTAGAGTAGGGCTTTGGTTACATGTCACTACCATTATAAAAACTTATATTTAAGAAAGTTAAAGGAATACCATTACTACTTCTTCAGGCCCCTGTAAGAGGGCTATTTGGATTTTAGAGCCGTCTTGGCGTAGATGAGACCGCCTAGTGTTTAAGTTCATGTCTCTGAGATGTGAAAATCTTTGAGTAATGTCAAAGGCACTGCCTGGTTTGACAGCCCTAACCCCGAGCAATAAACACAGCAGTCTTAAAACGAGGAGAGCTGCAGCCCAGGGTTTTCTGGAAGCTCTTTCTATGCCTCGGTCGAGACGCAGGCCCATAGTCGCAGCAAAACGAGAACAGCAACAGCAACAAGAACCTTATTCGACGTGTGGGACCCTCTGAGGGGCTGAGCCCTCAACCCCAGCCTACACCCCAAAAAGTAGGTAAAATAATGGCCCCAAACCTATAAAAGGCCATTTTTCTTCATACTTGTGAGGTCCAGGAGGCACCGAGCTCTTAGGACAGCCTCTGCAGGAAAACCGAGTCCGTGAGATTGTGGAGAAGCGCCGGTCCCCCGCTCGATCTTCAAAGTGCTCCCATGAGAGCTGTTCGGGTGTCAAGGATCCGGGTTCAGGCCTCAAAGAGCCTTTATAAGTAGAATAGACTTCCTTTAAGGGGTCTGTAAGAGTTACTAATTACTATAAGGGATCTAAGTTAAGGGGTTTGAGGGTTTTTTTCACTTCATTACTAATTACTATAAGGGATCTACAAGTTAAGGGGTTTGAGGGTTTTTTTCACTTCAGGGCTCGGAGGGTTCAGGTTGTCAGGCGGCGCGAGGGTTCGATGCACCTCTTCTGGCGGCGAAGAGCCTTCGGCCCAATATCTGGGTGGTTGTCGAAATTATGGTCCCTTTTTGGGTCCTTTATATAGTACGGCACCTAATATTTAGGGTACCCCAAAAGGGACCATAATTTTGACAACTACCCATATGGATATATGGTACGTTGTACTAGGCTTTAGGATTTCAGTGTTTAGGGTTTACGGTCAAGGGGTTAGGTTGTGGTAATGGGATCAAGGATTAGGTTAGGGGTTGTAGTCCAACTTCATCCCCAACAACTCAAGAGTGGCTAATGTAGGAGCCGGAATAGTGAACACTATACTAGTATTGTTCCTGAGGGCTCCTTGTTTTGCTAGAGAACAAGATGCCCCCCCCCCCGCCCAGAACTCTATTCTGTTTCTTAAGACCCCACTATTACCGAGAATCGGGACGTGTTTGGCCAATAGGAGTTCCCATGAGGTTGCAATGTCGCCGGGGGACTGTTGGCCCGCCTTTCTGTATGGAGAGCAGGGTAATCAAAGCTGTTTCATGCTCATACTACGGTTTAAGTTTTGGTGGCTCATGTAAGATGGATTAAGTAGGAAGTTTGCATGTTCGGAAATAGGGCCGTCCGCGGCATGGAGCGTCGAGGTCCAAGAACTTCCAGTTATCAAATATATATCTGAACCATGAACCCTTCAAAGCCCAAAGCCAAGGCTCCGAGGGTTGTGGGTCTGAGGTTTTCTTCCAAGCAGCTGACAGAAGTCAGGGGGGTTTCAGGCTCCAGGGCTCTTCGGTTACGGTTTCGGGTGTAGGATCAGGTGGCGAGGGAAAGCACACCATAGGAGGCACACGTTCTAGTTTTCTGATTAGAAACATGGCGGAGGTGAGCACTATATGGATGGAAGGAGCTAGCCCGTTGGACCAGTCGGCTTCCGATTCAAGGTTGAGGATGCGGAACCTTAGTCCTACAGCCTTAAACCTTAAAGCGCAAAGGCTACCCTCTACGCCCAGCGGAAACCCGCTTCCCCGATCGTGCGAGACGGATAAAAGGGGCATTCAAACAACAAAAACTTAAAGCGCAAATCGAAGACTGCACGCTTCAAACGTTTAAAAGCCTGTAAAAACCAATTAAGATCTGAACGCTGTAGGCCCTCTTGACATCTACAAGTCTCAGACTTGGACGTGCGTAGGATATCTGAGTAAATCCCTCCCTTAGGGCGAAGTCAGCGGCTGCACGCAGCCGTGAAGCGCACAGCCGGCGAGGGCCCCAAGTCTAAACCCCTAAACCCTAAACCCATTGTCTTTGGTTTAGGTTTACCTTCTTCAAGAATTTAGTTTGGGTTCCCACAGTCTTGGTTTAGGGTTTAGGGCTTAGGGTGTTTGTGTGTGAGAGAGAGAGAGATGTCGTTTGAATTTTGAAGGGCATTTGAATATTGTTTGGGATCTGACAGCTTTTACGGCTTGCTTGCTGTCTTCCGGGCATGGTTTTTCAGGGGTTTAGGGCTTTGTGGGACTGTCGCTGTCTCGACCGGTGCGGCAATGATAGAAGCCCTCGCGGAATCCTAATGAGAACCAGCCCTNCCCCCCCCCCCCCCCGAAGCGTTCAGCCCTGAGCCCAAATGGGAGTTTCCGAAAATAGAGAATACCTTATTTCGGGGTCCTTATAATAAGGATCCTACTATTTAGGGTACTATATTAGATCCCCTACTTTTGGAAACTCCCAAATAGTCTCGAACCCCAGGCCTGACCCGGAATGCCATTAAAGCTTCGTCCTAGCCAGGCGGGAGGCAAGACTGCCCTGAATATCTTCGTAGCTGAGTGGCTAATTACACTTTACAGTTTTGGGGGTAATATCACCCACTATAAAACTGAAAGTGTACACTTTTGGGGGGCTTATGAACTCAGCAACAAAGATATACTAGTACCAACTCGAAGCCCGAGGCAAGAACAAAAAGAGCCGCAAGCACATCCCATGGCCAAGAGGATTTTCAAGCGCGCAACCGTCGAGTCAGATGAGCTCGACCAGCTGAGGAAGGAGAAGAGGCACGGCTTTTATGCTGTAGAATGTTAGTGACTGTTAGTGTTATCATGGTAGTTGTGGTTTTAGGTAATTAGGTCTCTCTCTCTCTCTCTTCTTGTCCTTTCTCTGTTTGTCTCTCACTTGGTCCGACGCCCTTACCAGAGTTTCGGGATTTATCTCTTCAGGATGCTTCAGGGCACAGAGGTTTGAGTCACTGTGTAGCATCGATGCGCCAGCTGCGTCGACACCATATCAGAAAGCGCAACAATGAAATGCTAGGTAGACACCGCTCACAGTATGGATGTAAATGGCTTTCTTCCCTTGTAGTAAATTGCTCGATGTTACACCCACCACCGTAACACCTTAAACATATGAACCCCCCTGTTGCAGGCAGCTTCTCACCAATGAGAAGCAGCTGAAGGCTTCGCACCCAGCAGCTTCAAGTTTCAGGTTACATGTTATTGTCGCAATCAAAAGGGGGGATCCTCGACTTGACCTTCGAGAACAAGCCCTACCCTAGCCGCTCCACCTCTGACTTCAAGTCTTAAACGCTCAAATTCTTAAAGCCATGCACCAGTCGCTGCTTTCGGTGCTTCGCGGGTCCATGCTCTTGTAGATTGGTGCGTCGAGAGGGCCCTGCGATCAGAGCAAGAACAGCGGCGGTTGCCCATTCAGGAGTTTTGCCCTACTCTCTTCTGGTTAGGGCTTACAACAGTATCCTTAGGATTTTTTGAAATTTTTCTCATATAGAACCCAAGAGAAAATCAACATTATTCTGTTTATTATGATTCTAAGGGGGTATAGCCTAAATTAGCCGGATTAGGGTTTAGCGCCTCGCAGGCCCTGCGCGATGTGGAGCGGAGCAATGCCCGGACCTTGCAGATCTTGCAGGCAGGTTTCCGAAAACAGTATACCCTAATTTAGGGATTAGGGTGTAGGGTTTAGTAAACCCTAATGAAACCCAAATAGTGGGTAAAACTGTTATTTCGAACTTACCCTGCAATGCGGGCATCGTCCTTGCGAGGTAGGAGAGAAATCGTGGGTAACTGCGACAAGGGAGATGGATTGGCTGCACGGTATACCGGCCCTCGTGATCTGCATAACAGATGAGATTATCTGAGGGCACAAACCCTTAGAGCCTTTGCAGACCACCCAGAGACTCCAATATCCCTTAATTAAGGGATATACCTTAAATTATAGTCGGATCTCTAGTATGATTTAAGGTATATTCCTTGTGTGTAGTGTGTTGTTGTCTGTATTCCTTAATTAAGGGATATTGGAGTTTCTGGGCATGGCTGTCCGTTCAATTGCAGGCTCGGCAGCAAAAGCAGCAGGAGCTGCGCAAGATGCGGCAGATGCGAATGGGAATCGCGCCTTGGCAACATGCGAACTGCTCAGTGCACCAAGTCGAAGATACAGTAGACAGCCTCGGTTTGTATTTGCCGCCTCTTGTAAGCTTCGCCCTTTAGCTGCGACAATCCCGAAGCATTCATCTTCCGGAGAGGTCACTGCCTTTCACCTGGCATGTCAATACGGATAGTCCGACGGAGGTTCGTATCTCTGACACAGACGAATATGACGATTACACGAATGTTAGACGGATCCGAGGCTGCTTGGAAGCTTAGTTCGACTAAACAAGGAATTTAGAGGCCCAGGGGACTTAGTAAGTCGGGCAAAGGTGCGGTTTTTCACTGGGGCAACTCCATTTAGGGCACTTATAACCGTACATATAACCTGATTACATACTAAGTCCCCTGGGCCTCTAATCAGACATGGGCATGCGTTGTGCAACGTATGCTGGAACAGGAGGATGAGAACGACTCTCCCAGGCATGCTGCCGGCTGCTGGGTTCACACAGCAGAAACTGTAGCGCTTGCAGCAAGGTTATCAGTGATTCGGAGTCTTTTGGGGGTAGGGGTGACATCGTGTGAGCAATGGCAGAATACCAAGACCTTAAAAAGAAGCAAACTTCTTTCTGACAGTCACCATGCTGTCCATTTGTGCCAGGATCCTGTGTTTGTTTGTCTACGTTGAAAGGAGCTTGGACCGGATTGTGATAAGGTGTGGCGAGTGGTGAATTTCACGGGCAGTGGTCGATGGTCGAATGGCTGCTCGCCACAACGGATGCTCCAAGGTTAGAGCTATATATTATTGGCTTTCACACAGTTGACGTGGACGAGAAATCTGTTAAGTGACTAGCGAGTGTTGTGAGGCTTGCCTTCCCTAGGCAAAAAGGTTTCGCACAATCCCCTGCCAGGATGCTTGCAACTTAGTCCGGCCTGATGTCCGTACCTGGAAAACATTGAACACCAGGGTCCGAAGAAGTGATACAATCCCAAGATGCTGTCATCGCGAACAGCAGGAGAACGATGTGACAGTCCGTACCGACACTGCGGGCAATGATACCACGCGGTCGGCTTCTCGTCTGAAAGTACAATTCCAATCTTTCCTGCTTTCTCATTGATGCATGCTGACCTTATTCACCGATTACTACACAAAGCTTGCTGTAGCGATCGAGCTGTTTCTAGCTGTGTGTCCGTGTCCGTTGCGATACTGCCTCAAACCGTACCTTACATGGTGTGAGTGTGCGGCCTACGGCTTCACGGCTCGAGGTTATCACCATTGCCCCATGCAATTTCTCAGGATGGCTGCATCTGACTACATGCTGGTGCGACTTGAAGCAGAGCCGCGCCATCTGATTTTTCAGCGCGATGCAGTGCAAAGCGCAAGAGCCTCCACATGCATATGCATGTGTGTATATATATACATGTATACTTATTTGCTTATCTTCTCTATATCTTTCTATATAGTTGCATACACACGTATACATACACATAGACATATACTGTATAAATGTGTATACAGATCTATGTATATGCTTGTCGAGAGAGAGAGCGACAAAAATATGCTTGCATGCATGCATGCATGCCTGTGTGTGTACAGATAGATAGACATAGACATAGACTTCGGGCTTGTGTGGGGTTCAGGGCTTGGTTCGCACATCTGCAGGGTGAAGCCAATCGTCAAATCACGCATCGACGAGTTCCGGCATGGTTCTTTGCACTTCTTTAGCGAATTGGCCAAAGGTGGCCCTCGTTGTGGCAGGCAGCAGTGCACCTCGATTTTGTGGTACTGGCCCTGGTAAATGTTGCATTCGCATATGGCTGACCAGCCGCCTGTCGTGAATTGAGGTGCCAGCCATGTTTCGTTCGAAATCTGCTGGTGGCTTCTCCTTGAAAGGTCATTGAGGTCGAAAGCCTCTGGCCCTGCCATTCCTCTCTCGCTAAGTGGAAGGAGTTTTGAACCTTTTGAATACCGTAGAGGCTTGAAATCCAGGGCTACAGGCAGGGGCAGCAGTGTGCACTCAAGCTTCCGGGGGTTCTGCGGCCAGACATGCTCGGAATAAGAACGATACTTATGTCGCCAAGCTTTGTTGCAGGCTTTGTGCCAACGTTAGGGTTCAGGTCTCATCGATATTGCGATGCAAGGGAAGCACACCAGCACGATGTTTTGCCGACGGCCTGCCAGCAATAGACAGCAGATGAGGATTTGGACGCAAGTGATGCTGAGGATGACTCCTTCGGGATTTGGGCTTATACTTCGAGCGACATGCTGAGGTTTGNGCCGACGGCCTGCCAGCAATAGACAGCAGATGAGGATTTGGACGCAAGTGATGCTGAGGATGACTCCTTCGGGATTTGGGCTTATACTTCGAGCGACATGCTGAGGTTTGCGAACATTGCAGGCTGGCCTGCATCGGGTAGAGTGTAGCAGCTTGTCGATGCTATGACCTCGGGCGTGGTTCCGTCATGAATTGAGATCGGGAAAGTTGAGCCAGACTGAAGTGCATCGGTGCAGGACTCTATAAGTTCTATAGTACCTTTATCACCCTCAAGTGCAATACACCTCCCTCCAGCTAACCCATCATATAGGGTTTTGGGGTATGTGGACCTAGAAGTATAGTCATAAGAACCTCTGAGGGCTGCCATCCCACTACCCACTCGTGGCTCAGGAGGTTCAGCTATTGAAAATGTCAGCCCTTTCTGATGCCGTCGAAGTTTCAGTAGGCTGTGCTCCTTATTTGGTTGAGACAGGTATATTGCAATGCTACTCCAAGGAGTGAGGTCTAATAATTAGTATAATTGTTATGCCTTCGTATCAGTTATCTGTTCACCACAGGTCGCTTTACCCCATGGCTCATGTGCGAAGACACATGAGGCGAAAAGCAAGGCAGCTGCTCACCTTCAGCACTTCTATCTAAAAACCTGGCTCTAGCCATAGCGACCCATGAGCCTTGTAATAGACGCCGAGTGCTTCCTCTATTGATTGGCCCAAATGTCTTCCTGGAGATCGCAGCGAAACCGACGCACAAACGGCCAGTCTCACTTCGAAAAGTGGCGCATGCGCACCGCAATGAAAAAGGATCGTGGAGTCTTGAGCTTCTCTGGTACTTTCAAAGCCCTAGGGTTTTAGGGTAAGTTCTAGGGTTTTAGGGTTCAGGGTAATGTAGGAACCTGATTAAGAAACCCTGGGCCTTTATTAGGGTTCCTTATATGAACCCTAGTATTTTGGGATTATAGGCCCAGGGTTTCTTAATCAGGTTCCTACATTAAGTTATACGGTGAAATAGACTTTGGGACTGCGAGATGTGTTTAGGGTTTAGGGGAAACCGGATTAAGGCCAAATAGTGCTGGGATTCCCTATATATGACTCTTCAGGATTGAGGCTATGGGGTTTCCAACTTTTGGGCTTCTACTGTAGACGGGCTTCGGGGAAGGTGCATGGACCACGCGTCGGGTGAGGACTCCCACTTGGGGATACGGCTGGTCACGATTACCTTCGTCGACTTTATACTTGGGTCGTAGGCTTAACCTCCTTAACCCCAAAACTAATGCGGTAGTTACAGGTCAGGAAGGTTTTCCGGGGTCACGTCGCCTTAGATTTCTCGATGCTTCAAATCTCATGCCGGAAGTGAAACTATTACAAGCCTTAAACGCCTATTATAGGGGCCTTAATAATTAACTGTACTATTTTGGGGGGTTTCTTAGTATAACTATCGGAGAAGATAACCCAAAACACTATTCTATAATTAAAGCCCCTATAATATTACTACGAGCAGCCTGGCAGCGCGGCTCTTTCAACTGTTCGTTTGCATCAAGCGGCCTCGGACATGTACCCCCAGGCCTTCATCCCGCTGGAATGTCTCTTTGCTCAAAGTGTACAAAGTGCCGGGTGCCGAAGAACTACGAAGAATGGCCGGCATCTGACCCCTCCGTCCGCCACCTAGTTTTTCAAGCTCTGCGATCAAGTTCAGCTCGGACCTGAATCCCATGCTTGGTTCTCTTTTGCTTTGAGGCTGATCGGATCTAACATGGTGTAGTGTTGGGGGGTTGGTATAATGGCACCTGAATCTTAACGAACGCATGCAGCGCTTTTCCATCCGGTTCGTGCAACGGTAAACTACGTAGGGCCTATGCAGTTCCGCCTGCAGCAAAAGAGGTAAGTAGCCGTAGGCAGCGAAACAGACATACGACACACACACACACGCAGAGGCAGGCCCCCAAGATTCAAAAGGCTGCATTTAATCTCGCAGTTTGCCGCCGAAGGATGGCAGGAGACCTGGGCTTCTGCAAAAAATGCCTGCACACCCATGGGGCCCTTAGCTGCCTCAGCTCGTAACCCCAAACCCTCAACCAGTAAACCTACACAGCCCTGCAGAGCTCCTATAAAATCCTAAAACAATCTTGCAAAGCGCAAGAAGAAAGCACCTCACTTGCAGGTTTGAGCCTCGATGGGGCAGTGCCAGACTCGCTTGTGCTACTGAGGTGTAGGATACCTGTTCTCCCCACAGGGATGCACTACAGGTTGAGGAGCTTGCAGGCTTTAGACACGTTTATGCCAGTGGTAGCCCCAGAATCACAAGTGTCTTGGAAGGGTGACGCTCACAGAGACTTCGCTGGGACAGCCCCTTTGGGATTTTAGGCTTTGCGGTTGCAGGGTTTACGTGTTCAGGGTTTACCCTTCGCGGGTTTCGGGGTTAATAGGGCTTAAGGACACCGCCAAACTCTTGTTCGGTGCAAGCACTACGTGGCCGAAATGGTTTTGAACAGAATCAACGACTCTCATAGTTGCTGGGGCCGTGCATGGTATGTGACCGCCTATAACTTCGCGGGTGGTCTCTTATCGGGTTTTCATTTCAAGGAAGGGGCCAAACGAACCCAAGCCCAAGGAATGCACTAGAAGTAGGAGCCTAAGCCTTGGAACTGTACCCTTCGAAAAACACGACCGAAACCCGACAACCCTCTTTGCCGCAACTGTCATGTCGCTGGAAGCCTAATATAGGGGCCTTAAACTTAATAGTTACCTATACTATTTTGCAGGTTCCTTCTTACAATTATAGCATAATGGGCCCCCAAACCCTATTCTAATTATTACGGCCCCCATTTTTTCGTACCCTTATAGATCCCTTATAGCAACCCTTATAGACCCCTTTAAAGGGACCCCTATCCTAATTATTAAGGGCCCACACATACGCCAGGTCCGATGCACTGCCTCTGGAGCAATGGACTGCAGGCCACCAGCAAGAGATGATTGCCCATGGGCTTCATTGTAGTTCCTTTTTGGGATTAATGATTATAGGACCCTAAATATTCATTGTATTTCCTTTCTGGGATGACCCTAAATATACAGCGCAAGAGGGAACTACTGTGGAGCATATGATTGGATGCTAGACAAATAGAGACAGAGTCCAGCTATGTGAAAAATGTGACCCCACTCTTATTCCCGCGCTAATTTGGTCGTTTCGGATGTGATGTGGAAGCACACAAATTGACCTAGGAATTCTGCGTCTTGGGCGAGCTGTGGTCATTGGGTAAAACAGTTGTTGTTGACATCTAAATTGAGCGTCGCGAAAATGTCGTTTTCAGGACACAAGGCTTTGGCTTGACGTCACTCTTCTTATATACATAGGCATGTGTATGTCCACATCCTGTACGTGTATAATGTGTATATATATACACATATTTATATGTAGGTTCTTATATCATAATTTCTGTGCACCTCACTTCTTAATTATATGCGATTTCCCCTCGCAGGTCTTGACAGGGAAATGTATGGAAAGCTTCAAAGCCTTTCTAACAACACACAGCTTTGCCTGATCTGGTTCTTTGAACCCAGAGGTGCGCTCGCAACGCTGGCAATTGCCCTGTTCTTGGCTGGTTTGATCAGGCCACTTGCCAGCAATATGAAGCTAGTTGGAGATCTTGACAATTCGAGCCAGCCCGGGGTGTGGACGATGGTCTCTTGAATATTTGTTCAGGTCTCCTGTTGCACATAGAAAGCCGTTAGCATGGCCCGCCGGCCGAGGCCGTGTCGTTCCCCTGCGGTTGCTCCTGACCCTGCCTCCAGTAGTGAATCGTGGTCATGACATCACCCCAAACCCTAAACCCTGAACTCCCCGACCGCGCACCGTGAACCTCGCCTGGCATGTCCAAGTCGTGAGAGCGTAAACCCTGAACTCCAAAACCTAAATGCGCTCATCGCCGCATCGCCGTACCAGGAACCTTGCCAGGCAAGTCCGAGTGTGAGTGCTGAAACTCTGCCTAAACCTTGACAGTAGTTACTTAGATAGTGAACGAGGGAACTTTAAACTTTTTGGCCTTATATATTCGCTCTATCTTAGAAAGTTTGAACTTTTTCTGGCCCGGTTGTTCAAGAAGAGGGGTTAGCCCTAAACCCCTAAGAGTAGTGTTAAAATAAGAGCCTTAAAATTATAAAAGCCCATTATTCTACATACTTTGGGGGTCCAGGTAGCCAAAATCCGAATCACCCGAGGATCCCGCTGCTTTTCGTCAGCGCTGCCGTGGCCGTGGAGGCTCCTAAGCTTCAAGCGAAACCGCTCGAAAGCAGAAGCTACCAAGTCAGCGCACATTATGTTATAGCCCGGCATGTGTACGTACATATATATATATATATGTGTGTGTGTGTGTATGTATTTATATATATATATATATATACAACTATATATATATATATATATGTATGTATGTGTGTGTACCAACTTATCGTATCACGTCATCTCATATCAAATCTGAGGAGGTCAGACTCAAAACCCGTACAGGCCCTGTTTCTGGAAAGCCTGGAACGCGAACTTCCAGTATGGATCCGGGGTTCTGAAGCTAAGTGGACTTCGGATTCAAACGGTCAGGGAACAAGATTCTAGAGTTGTAGGGTGTCAAAGGCTGGGCTGTCGGAGTCTGGCGAAGCGAGGCTATTCAATTATTCAGGCTTGGGAAGTGTTCGAGGGCTTGTGTTGAGTGGGCTGGTGGCGTTTGTGGAACCTGTTGGCCCGGACGAGGGCAATGTGGGTACTATTGTCATTAACACTGAAATTATTGTTAGTATTTATTGTTAAACAATATTATTGTTATTATTGTCATTCTTATGACTATTATTAGAAATGGTTCCCATGGATGGGACCCGGAGAGCCATCCTTTGACCTTCAAATGTTTTGAGTTCTTTGGCCGGCTTTTTTCTGACAGGTTCCTCGGTAGTAGAGTACGTCGCCTTTAATAAACCATTTTGGATACTCTGATCCTATATAAGCCCAAAGGTTAACTTTAGTTCCCTCAGGTACTGGACATGTAGGATTCGCTTGTGGGCTTCGGAGGCTGTTTGGGCCATCAACACGGCGATGCGCAGCACCTTGGCCGCATGAGCATGAAGACAGCTTCATCCCACATAGCATCCATGCCCCGTCCTCTTCAATGAATTTCAATGACAAGTCCCGCAGGAGATTATGTTCATGCGGAAGTTAGCATCGTCACATGTTTGTTTGCTTTGTAATGTTTCATGTTCGTAATGTTTCGTGCGCGACTGCAGCTGGAGCACGAGAGAGATCCTAAAACAACGAATTTATCCGCTCTAGGAGTACAAAGGTAAAGGAGGCTCCAATGCAGATCCAGGTTAGTGGTTTACGCCTGCACAGATCCAGCCACATCCGCATGTACGTTGTCTCATATACGAGACGGAACGCACAGAAATACTGGTGTGTGTGTGTGTGTGTGTCCGTATGTGTGTATATATATATACACATAAGCGCATACATACATCAGAGACGAGTCATGTAGATGAACAGATGTGCATGTTTGTGTTTAAGACTTTGAATGAACTACACGTATGCCAGGTCCTTTCAGGTATTGGAAAGACCCTACTAGTAAGGTTCATACCGAAAAGCAAAGGTGGAAAAGCAGACCTAGGCAAGCTGCGGATGGGCTCCAACGCGCGGCTTTCTGCGCGAGTGGAGAACTGGGCTCTCCGACTGGGCAGCGTGGCCGGTGGTTTAGGGCTTAGGGGTTTAGGGTTTAGCGTTCATCAAGTCCAGGTGTAAAAAGCGTTCAGGGTTTAGGGGTTTAGGATTTAGGGACCATATTCACGCCAGGACAGCGTGACGTTGCAAGCCAGTTGCAAAAGGGACCATATTCAGTGGGGTTTGCATTAGGGTTTTGGTGAGGGCTCTTGCAGCTTCCTTGGGAACTTGCTGAGGGTATATTCTTGGATTTTGTTGGGGGAGACAAATGGCTCAGTTCTCAGCATAGACTTCCTGTACCTTGTACTGAGGAGATTTTGTGTGTTTATGTGTGTTTATTGGTTTATAAACGCTGACTGGTCCCCCTTTAGGGGAACCTAAGCAATTTTCAAAAGGGTGTTGGGGCATATTGCAACATAGCTATATGTTTCGGAACCCTGAAGAATTATACCTACCTCCTTGCATTTCCTTCATTTCCTCTCTTAAGGTGATGCTGGGCTTTGATTCGTTGTTGGACTGCGAACCGAGAGACCTTGCCTGGCCTGTCCGAGTTGTGAGAGCGTAACGAATTATATTGATAGTTATTCAGGCCCCTGTTTAAGTCAGCGTGCTATGGCATACCAATTTCGTGCATGCTCAGCTCGTCCAGGTTTGATTTCTCTCCTGATGCTAGCAGCGTTTCGATGGTTTTTTGTTTGTTTGTGGTCTCTCTCTCTACCTCTCTCAAAAATATGTGTATGCATACATGCACACCGCTAGCTGTAGTATTGTCGTGTCCGCCTTCGCTTCATGAACACCAGAGTTGGAAGAGAAGCATATGCTGCGAAGCTTGAGTTGTGGGCGCTATCGAGCAACTCAGGTATCGTGAACGTGGAGCTGCAGCTTTGCGCTTAGCCATCTTGGAGCCAAACATTTGGTTTTGGTGTTTAGCTAGAAATTTCAGCTCCTTTTGTTGCGATCTGCTCGCACACTGCGCAGTTGGCTCGGCTATCCACTTCGCTGGACAACCTGATTGCAGCCATTGAAATACTGGACCGCCAAGGCCAGATAGCCTCATTTTCAAGCTGGTCGCTCTTCCTCTGCCACTGCTTTTGATGCCTGGCACAATAACTGCAGCAACTGCATCAAGCGTTCATCTTTCCTATATGTAGCATTAAAGTTGAACGATGGGTGCAAGAGCAAATCAGCGCCACCACCCCCAGTCCTGCACAACTCTTGCTGCACGGTCGAGCAGCACAAAGCACGCCTAAGTTTGGCTACCCTTCGATGAACCGTAAGGGCTGCTTCTGCAAAGGTCCCTTAACTCATCCCGATGCCATTATCTCATGAGCTTTGTCCCATACGTGCCTCACTACACACGTCGTGGATCTTCTGCCCGTAGCTTGTAGGCCCTATAGGTTGCCGGTTCTGCAAGGGAGCAGGTTGATTCAAGTAGCCGAAACCCCTACACTGCCCTACACCCCTGAACCTCTCAGCGCCAGGTCCCACGACCTTAATTGCTCAATCTTGCTCCTTGAGGGATGGGCAGTAACTGAAGGGGATGAGACAGTACATGATCTGCACCCTGCGACTCCATCTATAGTTGCTCTGCCTGAAGCTGAGGCAAAATCCTGGAGCCCAAACCATAGAACTTTGAACTCCCGAGCCCTATCAACTCCAAGCAATGCCGACCGAATTCAGGGTCTTGGATTTGGGGGTATACATCTACCGGTTCACTGTGTAGGGCGCGGGGGGTTATAACAGCTGGGTTGAGGCTGCCGCATACTTCATCGACAGACTGTCCTTACTGCACGTGGACCCCAAGCACTCAATGTCCCACCGATAATTAATATAGTATTGAAATATAATGTAATATGATGCTATGATAGTACTGGAGTAGAATAACACAATACAAGAAAATGTCCCCAAACCCCTCACCTAAAGAGAAGAGAGCAAGGACCCACTTTGCCGCTACCGAGCTGTGTTTGTCGGTTCGGACCTGCCCTGCCATGTCTCCCGGCACTCCTTACGGGAAATCGGGCGTAGTATTCTGGAGTTAGGGGTTTAGGGTTTAGGGAGGTGTGATTCAACCCTATGAGCCTATGATCAGTTTCTGGCTAAAGCCGTGATCCTGTTGAGATTTGAGGGGTAAGAGCTGATGAGGACGACGGGACTACTGGTTGCCCAGACCCCGGGAGGATCTAAAAAGTAGATCCCCTAATTTGGGACCCTAGCTACTAAAGGGTACTTTATAGGAACCCCCTTAAGGGATCTACTTTTTGGATCCTTCCGGGGGTCTGGGTGCCTAAGCCTTGTGATCCAGACTTTATGATGCCGTGATCCGGGAGCCTTTGCAGGCTAAGGCCCCACAGTAGTTCCTTTTTGTGGTTCATATTTAGAATCCTGTAAGGTAATCGCAAAAAGGAACTACTTTGGGGCCTATGGGTAGGGTTTACGGTTCGCAGAAGTCTTGTTGCAGCTCGTCCCACGACAGTGAGCTTTCACAACCATTCGACGGCTCACTGGGTTTAGGTTGTTGAGCATTCCTTGAAGCGGCCATCTTTTGTGGGAGCGTGTCAGAATAGCAATGCGTTCGCAGCATCAAGCCCGAATGACCGTGTTGTCTGATGTTCTTCGGACATCGACAGGCAGGCACCTGTGTTGCTGGCTCTGCTGACCGGTCTTGTATCAAGGCCATGAAATTGGTAGGCCCTGGTAGGCTTTTAAAAGCCCTCTTCGGTTCTGGGTATTTTATACTAAACGCCAAAATAAATAGGGTTTTAAAACCATAAGCTACTTGTAGATAGCACGCATTTCCAGCGAAAACCTCCCAGTTGCACATGCAGCACCCATCTGGGCCTGTTTCGTTTTGGGATTCTTTGCCTTCCTCCTTCCAGGGGGGTCCGGAGCCAGGTTCCAGCTGCAGCTTTGTGCCGTGGGCCTTGCTCTGGCTGTGCGCTGCGCGGAATCCCATGCCCCTCCTCTCGGCACAGGGTGTTTTAGGATTTCGGCCGGCATCTGCCAAGCACAAAAAAGCAACAAGTCACTGGATGTTGAAGCTGTATAGTTGCAGGTCACTGTAGCGCTCTATGATTCTCTACGCACACTTCTGGAAGAAATCCGACGGAACTCCCGAAGCACCACTGTCAGCCACGCAACCCCAGCCAGACTTACGCAACCCTGCAATAATAGCGACCTCTCAGAAAATCGGACAACCAAAAGGACTCCCGAATCCACCGAGACGTCTCAGAGTCTCGCAAAAGCTTCCAGTATCGTCTCAGACCTGCAGAACCTTTTCAGAAGAAGCTTTGCAACTTGATAACCGGGCGCCTCATCAGTAATACCTTCTTAAGAAGACATCGTGAATCCTCGTCGGGAAACCTTTGTAAAGCAGAGTGGTCGAAACCTTGCAGATCACATGACAGAGTCTTCTTGGCCACCTGTGTCTAGAGGTAGGTCTTTTGGGGTACAGGAAACCCATGGGCCCCGAGTCTCCATGCACCCCTAGAAGCAGAGGAATGGGATCGTGCTGCCGCGGCCGCTGGGGCCCGTTCCCAGGCGCTCTGCCAGTTGCTCGGCATGAAACGCCCAGGGGTCCTTGGATGGTGACACGCGGGGGGAAGGGGCGGGTGGCTGTTACTATAGTCGCCTTAGGAATCGCTTTTTTCCTCTAATTTGTTGTTCATATAGCACCCAAGAGAATATTAAAAGATGCTAGTTTTTTTGTGGTTCTAAGGAGGGGTAGATTAGGAGTTTACAGGGTTGCTTGGCGGCTTTTCTCGCAGGCGGCTGTCGCATGAAGGGTTATGGCGCTACACCGGCAGAGCGGACGAAACCAGTCCGACACCAAGCATAAACGCGATAGAACTCAAGCTGCACAAGTTCGAGACTGTGTTTGATTGTTGAAACTACCAGCATCGACAAAAGGTTCTGACAAGGAAGCTGATGAGCGACCCTGAAGCTTGGAAGCTAGAAATCTCTCAGTTCAGGGCATCGCAACGACGCTCAATAAACGGGATGAAACTCCCCAGCGACCGTGTCTGACCTCGAAACGTGTTCTTGCACGGGCCATGCCGGCGTTTGGGAGGTATCGGCAGTTCAGCACAGCTTTCGTGTAGATGGGTGACCAGGGGCATGCCAAGTGCAGTCGCCGCACGCTTCGGACCGACTAGGCGTGTGGCGGAACAGAGGGCAAAAATATTACTTAGCAGGCTTGGCAGCCTTGTGCCGAAGCATGGTCTACTTCCAGGAAGGAGGGATCCAAGCCATTTTACCTCTCACCATCAAAGTGAACAAGGGAGCACTGTACGAACGGCTTACGCGCAAAAGTGGAAACGGGTCGTCGCAGCCGAGGCAGAGAGATTGTTTTTCGATCCTGCCCTAGTGGCCTAGTGTGAAACAAAAGTTTCAGAGTTGAGGGTTCGGGTTGAAGATACTCGGGCTTCCTGACATGAGTTTCTCAAGATATCTTGCGTTCTAAAGCCGGGTTCGGGTATCAGATGGGTAGAGCGACAGATTGCAAGATGGAAGCTGACCCCTAAACCCTTCGCCTGAGACCGTTGACTTCCGCGCTGCCTCACATCTGCAGGTTGGAAAATCTTTTTACCAACCTGCAGAGAAAGCACAAAGAGGAGCAGGCACGGGCCGTGTTGCGGCTGCTTCGCGTTTGAGGATTTTTGAGTTTAAGCTGAAAGCGTCGGATTCTTTTTTTGGTGCAACCTGGGCACCTGTCCATACTGCCATTGCCATCCAATCGGCGCCCTCCAACCCTGCATCAGGAAACCTGTGCCTGTGCGGCAGAAAGTGCCTTCGTGATTCTTCCATCGACCCTCCTGGACCCAAGCCTTAAACCCTCAACCCGAAGATTTGGTGGAGTAGTTTGTTTCAGTGCTTCACTCAGCAGACTCCGAACCACATGCCTCGCCTGGATTGTCCGAGTGTGAGTGCCGAAACCTTCTCTTCCTTTGGGAGGCACCACCGAAGCCGGCAGCCAGCAAAATGCGGCAGGTGAAGCAGCTAGTAGCCACTTGGAGCAGGGTTTGCAGCTTCGTGGCCTTTTAGCCTCGTGACCGACGGGGCCATGGGGCGGAGCTGTTTATGACAGGAGGAATTCGACACTTGTGTTTGCTGTGTGGCTGTTGTCGTGTACAAGGCACTGTGGAATACTTGGCTGAAGCCGGCCGGCAAAGCCCGTCTGAGGACTGTTTCATCAACCGGGTGGCCATCAAGGCCACACAGATGCTTGACTCTAAACCCTGGCGCTTGATAGTGTATTACGCTAAACCCAAAACCAGTATAGAAGGTTTTGAAAAAGTACCCTAAGGCCCCATAGTAGTTCCTTTTTGTGGTTCATATTTAGACTCCGGTAATCCCCAAAAGGAACTACTTTGGGGCCTACGGGTAATTGCATGTACTTAAGTGGAACCTCCCCCCCTGGCGTGGGAGGCCGACGATTTCTCTTTGCTCATTGAGGCCAATAGACACATCGAAGGCCCTTGGGACGGGTTTAGGGCGTAAGGTCTACCAAGACCCCCCCAAGTGCCCTTTAAATGGAGCCCTTATGGTGGGTATTCAGGGTATATTACAGGGTAGTTGGGGGCGTCTAGGCAGGGTTGAGGGTTTAGGGTTTAAGGTCTACCCGGCGTTCTTGCATGCAAGCCTGCAGCAAAACGGTTTAAGGTCTAGGATTAAATTAAGCCCGTAAGGAAAGGGTTTCAGGGTTGGGCAGCTTAGTAGTAGAGTAAATTACATTGAGCCTTTTTGGGGAACTGTAGTCCCTATACTGCTTATACTAGGCAGATTTGCCTTTCTCGTTAGCTGAGCTAAAATCTTCACTGGAGGAGTTTCTTTCCTTATTGGGTTGTTCAGGCAGTTCTGGGCAGCACCTCGAGTAAGCTTTGTTGCTTGCCTTTTGTGCGGCTTTTGTGCACCAGGTGAGGAGAGCCCGCCGAAGGATCCGGAGCGCTTTCATGCCCGAGTCAAGCACCTTGATGCAGACAGGTGAGCGAAAGGGGATAACAAGGCGTGGTAAGCAGGGACAAGGCTATGTGGGATTCCTTTTGGGGCTCGTTAGTAACTTATCGACTATTGACGGTGGAGTCCTAGACGTGGGCTCCCATTAGGGACAGGAGACTTCGCGATGGCGAGATGCTCTTGTTTGGGCCGTTCACGTGCTGTCTCCACCTAGCTGCTCCTTCTTTGGCTGTTCATGTAACTGGTTGAGTCTCCATTGTGGCTGCCACAAGCAGGTGTACTTGTTCGTTTTGGTTGTCAATGTGCCTTGCCTCTCCTGTCGTGTCGAGCAAGTGTTGACGGTACATCCAGTCACCTAGGAACTTTGAAGCTACAAAATCATGTTGATCAAATGTTGGATGTCTCATACCTGCCGCTGCTTAACTTTCCGCCCTCTCATGACAAGCAAGGCCAAACTACATGGTCAGCAGACTGTGGTGTATAATCCTTGCATAAGCCTCCGTTTGCACATACCTTTTTTCCTCTCTGACTCTATGTGGTACATACATAATATATATACACACATATACATATGATTACATATGCATAGCATCGTCTTCGCTGTGCCCGAGACAGCTTCTTACCGAACTAGCATGCGCTGGCACCCTAATATAGAGGCCTTAACAATTACCTACACTATTTTGGGGTTCCTTATTATAGTTATGGTATAATATGCCCCCAAACCCTATTCAAATTATTAAGGCCCCTGTATTACATCTTTTCGCTTCGCCCTAAACCCCAAGCCCTACATCTTTTCGCTTTGCCCGAGCTTTGCTCAGGGTGGGCTGTTTCCATGTGCCAACAGCAGTTCGCGAGCAGCAACTGCCGGTGTGTTGCCATTTGGCTGCGGTTCTTAGGAGTTTAGGAGTTAAGGGTTTAGGGTTTGTAGCGTGCTTGCAGGTCGTTGTTTGTACTGTGCTCTTGGCGTTGGGCTTGATACAGATCCCAGAACTCGGAAGGCCTTTATGGCCTTCCGATATACAGTGGACTTCTAGACTCTTACGGTCGAGGGTTGCTGGATCGTACTAGCTATTTTTTGGCCGTAGGTCTCATGCGCAGCCGTTCGCTGAACTGTACCCGAGCCAAGCTGCTAAGTTGAAGGGAAGTGTTATTCGCACTTCGACGTGAGGGCCGAAGGCCTTCAGTTCACAGAACCCTAAGCAGGCCACCTTCTCCCCTCTCGACAATGATCAGTTTTGTGGCGCCATACCTTCTCTAAAGCTTCCTTCCATGTACGATGCGCGAAAAGAAAGACGAGAGAGAGAGAGAAAGAGAGAGAGAGAGAGTGACGCAGGTTCAAGGCTTCTGAATTGCTTTGAGTAACGTCATGTTTGTCCGAACTACTGTTGCTGTGTCCACTCGTGCTCCTACTGACGCCACTAACTTTTTGTTTATAAGACAAAGCCAGCATAAAACCTGTGATTGTGATTGCTTTGAGCGGTGCTGTTCCTGTCACTGGTATCAGGTAGGTGTACTTGTCCGTATTGCCCAGAAATCGACGCCCGAGCGGCGCTCGCCTCATCACCAGGTGACGTTGTCTCTGCCGATGGGGATGATCCCTTCTGCGCACGGGTGCAGAGCACCATGGCCAGGGGCTGTCAGTGTCGGCAGTGGCGGGATCACTAAACCCAAACTGCCCCAAGGCGCTAAGGCTGTCTGACTTTGATACTCGGGCTAGTGTTTGGGTTTGAAGCCGTCACAGCAAGAATTGCTCTAAAGCAGAGTGCTTCTGATCATGATGCTTTCAGCCAGTATTGGATCTGAAACGGGATCGGCTCAAGGTTCTTTCGCGGTGTATCTAGCTGCTTTGAACACAGCCCATCTCTAACCTGTCCTGTCGCACTGTCTCACTGGCCTTGTTTGGCTGAGGATGTCTTGTCATGTGATGTTTTCAACTATTTGCCATCGCATCTGTGCAAGAATCACAGTTTGCATGTCGACTGGGCCTGCAAGAAGGGGCCCGGGTTCTCTACTCTTCTTCTAGACTATATTGTGCCCAAAACTGCTGCTCTAACTCTCAAGGCCCCTACAGTAGATGAGCTCAGGAGATCTTGCGATCCATGGCTTCGCTCCCTGGCAGATACTTTGGCGCAGGAGCCTGCCTGCACTTTCCAATGTAGTATGGGAGCATATGGTATATTATAGTGATGGCATATGCTAGTATTTCGATAGTACAGGAGCTTTGTTCCTTTCTTTGAATTGGGGGCTTGTGGCTGGGACCCTATAACAGTCATCCGGGTTTGCCAAACACAGAACTCAACTGCGCGAGAGAGCCAAGCAGCCGCGGGGGGGGGGGGGAATGCCACAATCACAGCACGAACCAATCCCAGACCATAAACCCACCCAAATAGCCCCTAAGCTCCCAAGCGCCACTACCAGAAGCTACAGGGCCAGCGCCCAGGACTGTTTCAAAACAACATGCGCCGGACTCCAAGCAAAGGCCAAGAGGACCCCAACACTCATAAGAAAGTTGCATACCTCCTAGGAGTTTCCGAAAATTGGGGACCCGAATATAGTACCCTAAATAAGAGGATCCTTTTATAAGGCCCCTAAATAAGGTACCCCTAATTTTCGGAAACTCCCAGATCCTAACATCCCCAAACCGTGAAACCTGGAACGCTTGAACCAAAACCCCTTGGACTGGGACCTTTGGATCCAGGTTGACGCTCCAACTTTCTAGCGATTTTAATGAAAATCTGATAAACTTTCAAACCTCTCTAGGGATTACATGGGTTTTCCATTAGAGCTTTACCAGGGCATCGGGTGATGAGGTTGTAATGTCAGCAGGGGTTTTGCGTCACTCCCGTTGGAGCCTCAAGCCGTTGCATCGGCGTGGGGCGCTGGGTTGAAGAGGTTGGCTTGCATCACTTACTTTGCAGTTAAGTCGTCAAGGAGTTGAGTTCCAGGCGAACTATGTCACTAGGTCACATGCTACGATGTCTGTTGCTGGCTCCACAATTTCTTCAAGCATGACAAGGAAGTGCACCGGGGAATTGCGGTGAATGATGCTTTGGGCGATTAGACTGCTTCGGCAAAGTATGCTCTCGCGCTTTGATGACGCCATGCTTGCACGCCAGGTCGTTACTTATGCTGCCTCTGTGCAAGCACAGATCCAGGGCCATATCATGGCTGTGCATGTTCTATTCCCTCGGTTCTTCCGAGTAACCTGACAGTAGATGGGTTCTCAAGCCAAACCCAAGGCACTGCAGCCTCTGGGGATTCGGTAGTCGATTCCCGATTCCCATTTTCACGAGTATCACGGTTTAGGGTTTAGGATTTGGGTATCCCATGAACCCGTCGATGTCAGTCCCGAAAGGTTTTGGGCATTCGCGGTGCTCAGAGAACTGGACTGCTGCCCGGCGAGGCTACGCAAATTGAGACGAATACCATTTTGGGTATTCCTTGCTATAATTATGGTGTATGGGTCCCCAAAACCCTGTTCTGATCATTAAGGCCCCTACATGGGGTTCAGAGATTCTCAGATGGTCTTGAGGGGCAGGGCTTGATGTCTTGCACTCTTGCGATGGGCTCGCATAGTTTTAGCACGATGCTCTCGTCCTCTCGGTCTTCGGCATGCCATATCTCAAACTATCGAGACGACGAGGCATGGCAGGTTTTGCACCGTATACAATTTTCAAGTTGTTTTTAAATGGCTACCGCTGAGGACCATGAACGCTTCAGCAAAGTGGAATCTGTAAGACTTGTGTACTGCTATTTCGCAAAGACTGATTAACAGGGATCGTCTCCTCCTGTGCCGGCCCCTTCCCATCAAGACTTGCCTCTAAACCCTAAGCCCTAATTTTCACCTTAAAACCTAAATCCCCAAACCGTACATCCTAAACCCTTCTGTGCTTTGCCCGAAAGCTGCAGACAGGAAGATGGTGCGACGGCATCTGCGAGCAGCAGCCGCCGCTTAGCATTTTTGGAGCCGAAGCCCTGCACCTACTAAAACTGAAACCCCTCAGCTTCAGGTTGTCGGAGTTTTGTCCGTATGGTAAAGGTAGACTCGTAGACGTCACTCATGGTAACAAAAACATGCTTTATGAGCAGAGAGCAAGAATGACAATGGACTTACTCACGGTGTGTGCACAACAAAGTATCACGATATCCGAGGGCGTGCACTATGAAACTAAAATACATTGGCAGAAACAACATACATGCACGTTTTGTAACAACAGAGAAGGCTCCCAACTCCAATCCTTTGGACAATGGGGGGCATGTTGGGACCGATGTTTCTAGCATGGCATGAGGACGGGTTGCAGGAGCAGCATTGCTCATGCTTCTGATGCTTAGGGCAACACATGCCATGTTCCACATGGGCCGTGTCTTCGCTATCAAGTTCATTGCAATGCTAATGTAGGGGCCTTAATAATTAGAATAGTTGTTTGGGTTTTATTATAGTACATTTTTAATAAGGAACCCTAACTAAGAATAATATTGGTAATTTTGGCTATGTGCTGCTGCTCTCTCCACGAACTGCGCCTGCCTGCACGGTTGTCACGAGGTGAAGAGCCTCTCATGGGACCTTTCCCGCCTTTGCGGATTCGCTTGGCAACGCCACCGGTGCCGGAATCCGGAAGAAAGTCGGAAGTTAAGCTTGAGTGCCGCTATGTCACCCTAAACCCTAAACCCTAAACTAAAAGTTACTATGCCGGTTTATATGCTCGGAGAGATTTCAGGACAGGAGGTGCTGTTCTGTGTAGTGCATGGCATGTTCGATATTCCTGCAGGGTGTCGCGATGAGAATTACTGGGTATGGCACATGGATATCTGATATACCTTTGAACACTCGCACAAAGAGCCTGTCTGGCTTTCTGCAATAGGCTGCGAGAGGGAGCAGGTATCAGGATTGAGGCAGACTATGATCTTGTCATCCGCGCACTTGCAGTTTGTAGGAGGCTGGACCTTGCTAAGGATGTGAATCACAAGATTTCAGGACCCGAGGTGCCGGAATGCCGAATCGGAGAACCTCAGAACCTGTTCCTGTTACAAGCTGTGGGACGAGGTTGAGGATGTATTCCCGTTAGCCTCATGTAAAGTGTAAAGAGAGCACCCCTAGCACCCATCAGAGACAACAGAAGTTTCTATGTCTTCATGAACCTACGTCTTGCATTTCATTCAAATCACGAGACCATGCAAGGGAATGCCATTTTCTGGGAACTATTAAATGCCAAACGCTACAGCTCCCCAAGGTCCGAAGCCCTAGACCCAGGAGACCCATCAGTTCCAGTTTAAACTTCATACTAAACCAAAATTGTCCGAAACCCTTTCAAAACCTACAAAACCCGCAAGCTCAGAGCCGGCGCCAGGTGCTCGGCGCGCTGCTCTCCGGAGCGACGAAGACTCGGCGGCGCATCTCTGCGGACACCTGAAGTCTGAAGATGTTGGGTCTAGGGTTTACCTGGACCGTATAAACTGGAAAAGCCAACTTTTTAATGGCTCCTTGTTGTGACTTCCTCGTGTAAGTATAAGTCCTTGAAAAGGTAGTGGTTATTTGGGGTTAAAGGTAGAGCCTGGTTCCAAAAGAAGGGGTTCACGGTTTGGGTGCGGTAACTCATAGAAGGGTCGAGCTGGCGATAGAGTTATTAGGATGTAGGGTTCAGGGCGTTGGTGCTTCACGTGTCGCTCTGCTTGAAACCTGTTGTTTTCAGGGTTTAGCACTGAACGGTTGTGGGGCTTAGGGTAACGGTCTTCAGTTTAGGGGAAGGTGTCTCTTGTTTAGCTTTGTGGGACCTTAATGGCATCCTTCGGGTTCCGGAGTGGTGTAGGTCTTGGGGGGGCCGAATTCGCTTTTCTGAGATGAGGCCGTAGCTTGCCCGGGCCTTCGGAGAGGGCTCCCCACTGTTCGTTTCTGCAGGCAGGGGATGAATTAAAAGCATAAAGCAGTGCTGCAGTATCGCAAAGCCCATGTCCAATAGGGCGTGCAATTCAGTACGTAGCTTGATGCTCAGCCCACAGGCACGAACATTTCCAAGCCCTATAAGCCCTGGGACCTGGGAGCGTGAACCGTGCAGCCCTAAATCCTGTGCATTGGTGTTGCTAGTATATGTTGACTTTAAGCCCTCGAGACCAGAATGATGCCATCTTGTTACCAGAGCAAGAAGGCATTCAAGCACTACAAAATCCTGTATAAAACCCTGGTTTAGAGTCCTATCAAGTCCTAGAAACCCTACGAACATCAAACACACCCCACAGTACTTCTCTCTTGCAGGACCTTTCCGGCGATGGAATCGGTGCGATGAACGCCTCTTGGTCTCTGGATCTTGGGATCCTGGTACACAGGTATACAGGGGGAATAAGATTGTGATGAGGTCGTATAGGGGTTTCTTTCTCGGGCGCATAAACACGTTGAGGGAACCAGTGCTCGTAGCCTCATTTTGAGGATGCTGTGAGCCTCAGACTCATGTTCTTGTGGGCTAGACGGGTTTAGGCTGCATCTGCCACGTGGAAAGAGGCAGCTGTCCTGGCGTGACTTTGCAATCCAGTTCCAAAAGCGTCTTGATGCTCACCTGCTGCCCTTTGCAGCAATACTGCCGCTATGCGGCGAGAATCGGGACCCTGCTACATTGCTCGAGTGCCTGCAGCAGATGCGACAATCGTTTGTCCGGTCTGACATGCAAGTGTCGGCGGTTCGGGTAGAGTTCAATGAAGTCACGACATGAATGCACTACCAGCAACTCAAGATTGAAGACCTCCTGAAGCCTTTGTTTGTACCGTTTCCTATGACCAAGCCCATCGAAAGCAAACGCTTCTGCAGGCCTGAAGCATGACCACACAGTCGGCCACATCCCAGGCCAATGAGTCCTTGATGAAGGTTGTGTGGTCGCTACTGAATCGTGGCTTGGCTGCCGCTTTGAATACATGTTTCTGTGGCGTTTGTGCAAGCCACACCTTCCCTGACTGCATTGAAGGCAGAAAGCAATCAGTCACCAAAAACCTCAGTCGTCTTTGTTGCTCTAGACCGGAAGTTATGATTTCGTTTCGATGGTAAGCATATTGATTGGGATTTGCCAGGCTGCGGTTGTTCATGGGGCTCTAACACTGTCACTGGCAAGCCGGTTCGAGAAGGGCAGTTTGTGGGTAGCAAGCACACTTCGCGACTGTGAAATGCCGCAGTTGTCGGTCAGAGAATCTGGGCTGAAGCCTTGGTCAACCTGGTGGTGCCAGTTGTTGGCCTCGACCTTAATCTCCAACCCCCAAAACCCTGCAAGCCAGGGCACTCAATTCCTGAAGCCTAAGCCCGAGACACGTCTCAGCCCTCAGCTCTTTGGCTGCGAAATCTTCAAACAATTCGCAGCCATCTTGGCTGGAGGAGGCCACTTGAATCCGCCAGCCTTTGCCACTGCTTGAGTATCTCCGTGGCACCACCTTTCTGTTGAAGGAAGTGAAGAGAAGCCCAGGCCGGGTCATGTCACGGAAGGATTTGGCGAGTTTGATTTGGACTTCGACAGGGTTTTCGGAGATTTGGCCTGGATTGAGGTTCATGGCTTCTAGAGTTACTGTAGGCTTCGGAACCATCGCTTCCATCAGCCTGTGCTGAACTGGAAGCCCTATTTTCAGTCCCTTGATGGCTCCTCCGGTTTCGCCAAGGAAGTGCAGCCCACGTTCAGGTCAACCTAGGTTCAGCAGGGTTATTGAGGTTGATTTCGTAACCCACCCCCATGTGGGTGGGGGTTGTTCGAAGCTGTGACCCCTTGCACAGTATCTGGATATTAGGAGTTGAGCATGACAAAGACCTCTACCAGAGACCGAAACTTGGAGGGCATCCTCTCTAAAAGAAGCGCATGCGCCCAGCATGAAGACGTAATGTAAAAACTTTCCCCAGCACCTCCAGACCCCAAACCCTAACCCCTATAAATCTATAAACCCTACAACACCCCATCCTACAACTCCCTTGACCAGACCTGGAAAAAAAACGATCGCATGGCCGTGGCGAGACCTCCCCCTCTCAGCATTTTGGGCTGCTTGGACGTCGGACAAGCTTGGAGTGTAAATTAAGTTAATGGCGCGGTTTTTTGTTTGTGTACTGAAGCCCTAAGGTACATGAAGGTTTCTTCGAAGTAGGCTTGCCTTACAGAAGATTCCGTATAATGTAGGCTGCAGATTCTTCTGAGTCTGGTATCTGAACCTCCCATACGTTTCAGAAGTATATGAGCCAGCCGTGTCAAAGCCTGAGCATGTCACGCACAAGTTTATTACCGGATTGGGGTCCTACAGTTTACATAAGCTTTAGGTGTTTAGGACCAGATTGTACATCACGTGCCCTTCTCCGCAGTTGAATCTATGTTTTAGCAGTACGCGGCGTCAAACCGAGATACCACTCTTCGAGCTCACTGCTCTTGGGGGAAGCAGTCTCAAGAAAAGGTAAGATTACCTGGGGGCCCCCGCTAAGCACGTCGATTCCTTGCTTGCTGAGGCCACAACCTGGTCATCAACCTCCACTTGTCGGCGCTGCTGGACAATGCCCGATTTATTTTGAGACTTTGATGCATGAATCCAGCCGTAATGACGATAACTCATAGCGTTGCATTCGGACCTGCGATATATTCCATGAGGATGGTGCTCGTGGTGATGACGCATACCATCACCGCGGACATGCCAGGCCAAGCATTTCACACAAATTGTTTTTTGCCATACTTCGATCTACACGAGGGTGGCTGACTCATATGCCGAACTCAGATTTGTAATGTAACAGCTTTCAAAGTCTGCAGGCCTCACTTTGTTACCCTGCGACACTGCCTTGCCGTCGAAGGTTACTCGATTGTGCTGGGCTTCATCCATCCATTTCAGACGCGGGCCTTGGCCTTTATCAGTGGAGCCGCTTGGCCTGCCGGCCGTTCTTGTGGCGAGTTTGGTATCCGTACAAGGGCAAATCAACAAATGCAAGTGCACTGCGTGAGTCTACCATCCAGGCATGTGAGCTGCCCCAAAGCCGCAGCCCTCAACACCAACTTAGGTTGTGAGCAAAAAGGGGCGAAGTCTCCAGGAAATGGGGCGATCGTCGCGGGACTCTCTGCACAGTCAGACCTATGCCCCACGAGTTGTTTAGGCAGGTACATTCATATCAGAATTTGTCGTAATGTTTTTGTTTCTGTTGTCCTCATCATTATCGTTGGATATTAATTGTGTCTATTATTACTATTATTGCTATTAGAAGCCATTATTATTCTTCCAAGACCTGCCAGCGTAGCCTGGCGTGCGGCGAAGGGTCCATTCTCAGTATGCCGGGTTAGTAACTTACTTAACCCTAAACCAGAGCAGGGAAAAAAGCCTATGTGCTTGGCTCCAGGGCGCGGGTTGATCGTCCGGGGATCCTGGACATAAGCACAGCGCATGTTTTCTGTCATGATGTCTCGAACGGCTATCTGGGACATCAATAGATTCATAGAATAGTTATGTGTATATTACAAGGCCCTCTGGCTTGTCCTGCAAGTCACACATGGACTGGGTACGATTGGTTTGCTTGCATTTTTTCTTGTAGCCGCAGCCCCATCGGAGGAGTGGCGCAAAAAACTGTTAGCTTCGGAGGCTTTCTAAGATGTGCGACACACACACACACATATATATATATATATATGAGGACACGGCCGTTCAGATCCTCGTCTTCTGCGCCTTCCTCCATCCGGTTTGCCACAACCTCTTCGCAGGCGAGGTCCTGAGCTTGGGTTTAGGCCTTAGGGTTTAGGGGTTTAGGGTTTACGGCATAGGGTTTAGGGGTTTAGGGTTTAAGGGTTTAGGGTTTACGGCTTAGGGTTTAGGGGTTTAGGGTTTAGCTCAGGACACACTGCAAGTCCGTGCTCAAAAAGGGCCCTGAGCTTTCGGGAGCTGGTGCTGTTCAAGCTTAGTCAGGCCAGTCTTGTATTCTGTGAGGGTTTGGGGGTTTAGGGGTTTACGGTTTAGGGTTTATGGCTAGACTTGAGTCCAGTAGCAAAACGAGATTTAGGGTTTAGGGGTTTTGGGTTTAGGGTGGCAGTTGCAGATGATGACTTACAACGGTCGTTCGAGCATGTTCGAGCCTTAATCAGAAAGAGGCTCCCTATGATGATCTTGTTGATGACTCGGATCTCTGTATACCCATCTGGGGATGATGTACAGGCTACACTCTTGAAGCCTAGCAACCGGAATCGGACACGACCGACCGCAATTCCAGTGTGGCCTCCAGGGTGTCGAAGCCGGAAAATCCCAATCCCTCAAACTCCTCCCTTCGACAGAAACCGCAAATCCCACAGACCCTGAATCCCCAACCCCTCCACAGACCCGCAAGGGAAGCTGAGCGTCGATCCTTTCGCCTACCTGTGCACGCTGGTCAATCTTCTGCTCTTCTCCGGAGAGCAGATCCATTGGTACCTCTTTGGGCTTTTCGTCAACAAAAAGGTTTAGGGTTTAGGGGTTTAGGGTTTACCTCTTTGGGCTGTCTGTCCAAAAGAAGGGTTACTGGGTTACTGCAAGGGCTAAGTGTTGCGGTTACTATGCATGTCCTATCCCGAGAATCTACCTCGTTTCGTCATTGAGGTGTGTTGGGTCTTTATGCTTTGGAAAAGGATTTTTGTGACTGTTGCAGAAGTGCAGGCTCGTCGTTGCCCTAGACCTCACACCCCAGGTCGCATTAGGACCCCCCATAAAAGCATGCACTTAGGTTCGTTGCTTTGGGTGATTGTATGCGGAGCTTCGGCGCAGTTAAGGATTTTCGTTTTCCTGGCAGTCCCAAAACCCAAAATCCTGTGAAAGCTCAAACCCCAAAGCCATGAAGCCCTAAACCCCAAACCCCACGAAACCTTATGAAATGCTAAGCCCTGCGTTAACCCCAAAATAACCTGCCTTTTTAAGGACTTATATAAAGAAATCATATCAGGGAAACCTAAAAAGGTAGGTTACTGTATTTGGGGTCCAGGTAAGCCTTAAAGGGCTCTTAGAGTCCGTTCAAAAGCAGATGTCCAGGTAAGCCTTAAAGTTTAAAGGGCTCTTAGAGTCCCTTGGGTAGCAGATGCTCAGAGGCTGTTGTGGTGGCGCCTGCTCAGTTGGTCGCTGGAGCAGTTTGCACCTTGCCTCGATCCGTTTATGTTTGCGCCTTCTGGACTAGAATTAAAGCTTCTGCTGTTGTCTATTTTTTTTGTGCTGTTTTTCGGTGTAGAGTTATTAGGGCGTCTGCTTCAAAGCTTGAGGTTTTCGGTTTCTGCGCACAGGTTCCAAGGACTGTCGCATTTGGTGGTTTCGCACTTCAGACAGATTCTTGTGACCTCAGGGCTGACGGGCCTTAGGTTTCAATTAGCTCCTGATCAAAGGTTTTGGGGTGCCACGATCTGTGGGGCTCGTTGGTTTTGACAGGTACTCTTGGGCTTCCCCCCCAAACCGCAAATCCTACTCGTACACCAAATCAGGACAATGGTTTCAGAGGGCACAAGTTGTCAAGATACCACGGGTCCCGGTGTGCGGGTCCTTTTGCACAGGATCGGGTTTTGCAGGGTCCATAGCAGGATCCATTATCTTCTGAAGCCTCGTCTGGTATGTCCGAACGTGTCAGGTTTCGGCTTTACTTTCAAGGCTTCCAAACCCCTACTTCAGGAGCCCTTATGGCAAGGATGGATGTTGCTACGAGGGATCCATTTATTGTGGTGCCTTTCCCTTTGGAGGCTCGTAGATCGCTACCACAGATGCTTCCTTGCATTACCGAGGCAAGCAGAATTTTTCCGGGCATGCACACAGCGCTTACCCGCCTCATTCCCAGCAGGTTCAATGTGATTCAAGATCTTCGAGCCAGGAAGCCCCTGGAGAACCCCAGGCCCCAAATCCCAAACGTTGTTTGAAAGCTTCCTAAAGCCGAACAACGTCAGGAAAGCGCGTTTCAACGCATCGCGGTCTCCCTCGTTGTCGCAGCCCTGGCCACATACTACTACTCGCCATGCTTGAGCGCAGCTTGCTTGCAAGCGTGAATTTCGAGCGTTGTTTCAGCAGATTCAGTTGCAGACTTTAAAGACCATCGCAGTGGGGCTTGCAGCATGTGCTGGAGCAATTCGGAACATTGGAACAACCTTGGCAACTGCCAGGCTATGCGACTTACAGCCGCAGCAGCCCTTTAACACGCATCCCTCGCAACTGCTACACACCACGCCCCAGACGCTGGAGCACATCCAACTGCGTGTGTATGTCCCAGTCTTGTGTGGCTGTTCCTGTCCGTGTCCCTGGCAGGTGACTGAATCCTTGGCTTGCTGGCCATACTATGTTGCAGGAGATTTGCTCTTTGGACCTGAGCATGCCTATACTTGTCTCCTTTTTGCTAGATTTTGCGCCGAGAAGTTAGAATGATGCGTTTACAATTCGAGTCGCATGTGAGCTTTATACGATGACACCGAAGCGCAGTTAGTAGAATGCGAAAAAACCCCAAAATGCATCCACGGTTGGGTTTGTCATGATGTCACCGACAAAACGACATGGCCCTGGTCTGAAGAAACCCGATGCTGCTTCTTCAGCCCAGAGGCTCGCTTCAGCCTTGTCTACCGCACCCCAAACCCTAGACCCTTAGTATAGTATAGTATAGTATAGTAGACTATGGTATAGTATAGTATAGTATAATATAGTATACCTGAACCCTGAGCAGCTACAGGCATGGAATTTAAACTTGAATCTAAACCTTACACGCCTATAGTCCGAAACCCAAAAATCCTTCAGCCCGAAACACCGAAGCCGAGCTCTGCTTTGCCCCGAGGTGTAGTCGATTTTGGCCTGAGCTCGACAAGAACTACAAGCTTATCAGGCTCATGGACTCATGGGCTTACAGGGATTCGGGGTTGGGGCACCCCCTTCGGCATGGCTGCTCCAACCAGCGGGCGGAGTTAGATGTGCTCTTGGCAAAACCCTCCTTGCCAAGGGACTCAAGCCTTGGACCTGTCACAAATGAAGCCTTAAGCCGGGCTGCCCAAGACCCCGCATCTTTAAACGAGGCCCAGGCCCAAGCAGCAAGAGTCCCGTCTTTTGCTGCACCGAAGCGCCTTAGAGACCGTCTCTCAATCGCTCCTTCCGGCATCTCTCTCAAGCAAGTGCTTTTGCGAGGGTCGAAGTTCTGGAAGCCATCTTCGGGCCTCTTTGTATTTCTCAGAAAGACGCCCAAGAATGTTATGCGAGAGGCAGTACAGGGAGAGGCAGCAGAGCAGGAGACCGGTCCGAAGCCAGAGCCTAAACCGCCAAACCCAGAGCCCGGAGTCTTAAACTACCCTGCAATGGGGGCCTCGTCCTTGCTAAGTAGGAGGGAAAAACCGATGGTTTAAAAACATCTGAAGCAGAAGAGCCTGAAACCAACTAGAATCCTGGGGTTTGGGGTTTAGGGTTTGAGGTAGGGCCCTGAATGGCTAAGTATAGCAGTGTATCGCTCGGGCTCCCTTTTTCTTTCCTTTATTCAGACCCCTAAGATAGGGGCCTTAATAATTACCAAGCCTATTTTGGGGGCTCCTTATTATAATCATAGTTTTTATATACGTACCCCCAAAACCCTATTATATCGTAGTACCCTTATAGACCCCTTTAAAGGAACCCTGTTCTAATTAATCAGACCCCGATGTTAAGCCCCGGAGGTCTCCTGCGTCGTGCTGCCTGGGAGTGCTCGCTTTCCTTGGCCTGCATGGGGCGATTGTGCAGCTGCCTGGCTGAGACTTTGGCGCTTAGATTTAGACAGACGGGCAGACAGGCGGACACACACACACACATATATATATATATGTATATACTATACACATATACATACATACATACATATACGTATATATCTGCATATACAGAAGGAGAGAGAGAGAGAGAACACACAAAACGAAAAACCACATGTGAACATTTACGCATATCGGTTATACATTGTTGACGAAAGCCCAACTGTAATTATGAGGCAACCCCCTTGCTGAAGACTGCATTCTTACCCTGTGTCCTCCCCCGATGCACGAGAGGCGATTTAGGTGGCAGGCCACCCGGCAAAGAAGATCGCAAAACCATATACGAGTGTTTGTACAATCAGGGAACCTGCCCTGCTGCAACATGCGCAGAAGACCCCAAAGAAAGACTTCCCACAGAATGAGACCCTCCGGGATCCCGTGATAACTTTCCTGTCAATTGCGTGAGGCTTGGATGGACACAGCACTTTCCCTTCTCCGGCGGTTGCATCCCATGGGCGATGCAGGAGCTCGACTACGACAACTCTGGCCTGAATCTTGTATCTGCAGTGTTTTACTCAGTGTACCCATTACTGCTGCTTCGGTTGTTGTGGCTAAAACTGTGGCTGTGTACAGTTGCATCTGCGAACTGTGTGCATTGTATCATTGTATGGTCATCATATCTGGCACGGCAAGACGCACAGTAAGTCCAGAACCAGCCGTCATCTTCACAGGAAAGAGTGGACATGACGCCCGTTTTTGCAAAAAGGCATTCGAGCCGAAGCGCAAATATTAAATATTTGGCCAAACAGAGATATAATAGTCCATGTGAGCACATCTGCCCAGCTCGGATTGGATGTGGCAGTGCCTTGATTGACCACGCAGGGCCTGCAACCCATTGCAAGACTTGGTTTTTCCCACTACCTCCAGTCCGCTTTTCAAACTGCCGATTCTTAGTACGCATCCTTTGAACCAGCTTCATGCCCGCACATTCTCGTAAGCATGGCGAAGCCTGGAAGCCTAAACCGAGGAAAGGCTTCATTGGCTTCCTCCTCCGCGGCTGCGTGGGATACTTGATGTTTGGACCCTGGGAGGATTAGTGTAGCTTCTACTGTTTAATGGGGCCTGCCCCTGCCGAACTTGTGTAGCATGCAAACAGGGATCAGTACCAAGCAACGCACCCATGAGCCCAGAAGTTCGTTTCGTAACGAGTGGCTGATAAGCTGGCATGTCTTTCCTAGAAGCTTCTGCTGCTCCCAGGAAAGATCGTGACCTTCTTGGTGTTCTGTTGCCCTGATGTGGCGACATTCATAACACCTCTTGGCCGGCACACCATCTTCCCCTACCTTTTGCACTATCCCGCCGTGCCCTTGTACCGGAACTTCATGCATCAAGCACTGAGCTACAGCCACACGGCCAAGCCATGTCAGGTTTAGGATTCAGGGCTCGTTCTCTTCGAGAACAAACGGCAAGAATGGTAGTCAGAAAAGCACCGGCAGCTGGAAGCAGTAGTGCTGTCAGAAAGTTTACAGGGACTCTCGAGGTTTAGGATGGTTTAGGCCTCCTCAGCTTGAAGGCTTAATTCGGCTAAGCAGTTTTAGGCGCGTAGCTTTAAAGGGGTCTATAAGGGTTGCTATATTAGTATATGGGATCTATAAGGGTATTATAGTATAGGAGCCTTAATAATTGCCTATCTGGGCGTAGAAGCTTCTTTTCCAGCGAACTTCAGATTCAGGTCCAAGCGGGTCTACAGCGCAGGCACACCTGTGGGTCGTTGCGTGCCATGGAGAGAATTTATACTTCCTGACAGGTGTGCGGAAAAGAAAAACTCCTCTGGTTCCGCTTTGATATCGTCTGTTTGGTAAGAAGGACTGGCACTTCAGTTTCCAATCCCAAGGCTCCTTATGAGCGTCCTGGTTGTGAGCGTCTTGGCATCGACGCCCACACGTGCCCTCTTCGGATGCGTGCTGCTGCCATTCCGCCGACCAGACTCTGAATTCGAGCCAGCGCTACGAATGCCGTTATGGGCACAAGCACGGATCCCCTGCCCTCAACAGTAGGGACCAGGGGCTCGAAGGCTGAGCGGACAGCGCTGCTTTCAGCTGAGGTTGATGCCTGAAGTATCCTGAACTCCAATAAACTCGGTCACACCGTAACCGAAACCGAGACCTGAACCCACATTGTGCCCAGAGTCCAGGCCAGGAATTCTGAAGATATGATATCTATCTATGGTTGAGACCAGCACCTCGCAGACATGTAGTTGATGCAGCAAGGCTACATAGAGGCAAGAGTTGTCCATAGACTCAGACCCTCACCCCGGACCAGTCGCCTCAGCGACTGGCAGCCGAAAGCAGCGCAGGCCGGGTTGCTGCTCGAAGGATCTGACTACAAGAGGCCTCACAGGGGCCTCTGCAAGATACTCATTGACAAGAGGACAGCTGCAACACTAGATCATGGTATGAGAAGACCCATGTAGTTATTGCAAAGCAAGTTTGAAAGGACTGCCAACGTCTGCATGTTGCACTGACGAAATGGATCGAGTCAGACCGAGCAGGAGCCTGGCAATGCTATGAAGATCATAGCGAGCACCAAGAGGCTCAGATACAGCGACTCGGGGGACACCATGGAGGATGCTCGAAATGTTGCAAGTAGACTTGTTAGGCAGCCTTTCCTAGTCCAAAGTGCTACAACTTTGTAGCCGGAAACTTGGCGAGCATCCAGGGGAGCCAGGCAAGAACAGCGTCCTGGCTGTCACTTCCTTGGACACCCTTCTGAGAGGTTGTGCATGGCGCTTTGAGCAAAACAAACAGGCTGCGCACGAAGTTTCCAGGCTTGGCCAGCCACTGCATGTCGACTGTATCTAGTCGAGACCAACGCCTATATAGGTCTATCTGGCCAACAAGAGATGGAGATACACACTTCAAGCCTTGACATACCGAGACTTGATGGCTTTGTTAAGGGCTGTGTACTGTAGGAACCTGATTAAGAAACCCTGGGCCTATAACCCCCAATATAGTAGGATTCATATGTAGGATTCATAAACGGAACCCTAATAAAGGCCCCATGTTTCTTAATCAGGTTCCTACATTACCGGCCTCGGAAAAGGTCAGGGCAAGCCCAACCCGAAGCCTCTCGCTCAGGCTATCTGGCCGCGGGAGCCTGGGCCGCGAAGCTCACCGAGGCCACATGCCCGGCTCGAACCTCTAAGCTCAAACGCCCCGAGCTGCGCACACACGGACTAGTCTCCTTGAAACACGCAGGAATATAGATACAAGTGTATGTGTGTTTGTATGTATGCATGTATGTATGTATGTATGTATGTGTATATATAAATATATATGCACATGCATGTACATGCATTCTGGTTCAGATCTCGGGTGGCCCTTGGCGGAGTGCAGCTCCTGCCGTGCATGCCTTGCTCGTCGTTCTTTTCAGGGGTCAACGAGCTGCAGAGTTTAGGGTTTAGGGTCTGCGACATCTTAATCAGTTGGTTTTCGGTCACTGTGCGAATACTCCAGTAGACTCTGTATTTCAAAGGATGAGGGTTGACTAACCCGGCGTGTAGATGGATTTTCTCTGTCTGCTGTTCTTACTCCAGTAAAGCCACGGGATAGCAGCAACCGTTTCCCTGAACCATGCTCAGCACTTTGCACTGCCGCTCCTCGAGGGGACCTCAGCAATGCTGGGTTACCACATGTAGCCAATCCTTATCAAAAAAATGCAAGATATCCAAGACCACGTCCATCCGAAAGCTTGATTTCGGTGTGACATGCCTTGTTAAATTTCAACCTCTGTCGCTGCTGAGGCTGAATTGCGCTGTGCGGGCGCTGCCTCGGATGCGGCTGTAGCTTGAAGTGATATGGGAGTTTCCAAAATCTAGGGCACCTTATTTTGGGGTCCTTCTAATAAGGATCCTACTATTTAGGCTGCTTTGTTAGGGCCCCCTATTTTCGGAGACTCCGATATGTGCCGGGATCAAGGCTCGGGAGTTTTCGGGTTGTCAGGTTCCGGCTCCGGGTTTAGGCTGTGGGCTGGAAGTTTAGGCCCCAGGTTAGGCTGTTAAGGTTTACTTTGGGCTTTGAGTGTGGGGTTTAGGGCTTCAGGGTTTTGAGGTTTCTGCTCTAGGTTTAGGGTTGCAGGTGCAATGCTGCTGGGATCCTACATCCAGGAGTCACTCCGTTGCAGCCATATATTTCCACAGCTACCATGGGAGCCAACGAAAAGACATGTGCATCGCAGGCCAAATCTAAACTCCAGACCCTACACAGATCAGCTGCGCACGCAGACACAGCGGCTTGAAAAGGTCTTAAGTGCTTGTCGGCAACGTTTCAGCTGCAAGTCATGTGGTCAACAGATGTCAACAGTCTATCGAGGAAAGGCCTGTCGGATGGGCTTGTTTGCAAATTGTAAGCTTGTCCTACCTATAGTCTTCATTGCAGCTTTTTTTCGGGTTATCATATCCGATCCTAAAGATTTGGTTAAATCAACCAAACAAGGAACTACACTGGAGACCATCGGTAGCCCCTCTTTGGTTGAAACTGCTACTTCAGGTCGGCGATTCTACGGAGCCGCAACTTGGCCAAGATACACGCCGACGTGCGCCAGATGTCGTTCGGGGCAGGGGCGTCATGCTAAAAGGGCCATGTTTTCGCGGAGATACCTCGCTTTGAGCCTTGACGAACCCCAAAGCCTGCCAAGTGCTGCCGATGAGTCTGGGATAAGGCGAAAGCTGGATGAAGCCGCACGTACCCTGGCTGCACTTGGTGACCAACAAGATATGTGCGCAACATGGCAGCTATCATCCTTGGCATGACTCCGGCTCCTAATTGTGTCACTGCTGCTGCTCTTGCTCCTGATCTACTCTGCTGATACTGGTACTGCTACTACATAACTTCGGATGCGACCCTGATGACCCTGGCCCTAAACCTAGCAGTGCAGGGGGCAAAAACAACTTGGAAACCCTCGAACCCTGAACCCTCCAAAATCATCCAAAATCCTCATGCTCTCAACCCTAGAACCTCAACACCCTAAACCCTAAACCCTAGAACCTGCTTTGCTTGGAGGGCAGTGGGCTTACAAAGAAGTCGCACCAAACGCCCAGTAGGAAGCTACTTTCCAGACTCTCTGCGGGATTGGAAAAGGGCCGTCCAAAAAAAAAAACCTAGAACCTCAACACCCTAAACCCCTGAACTCTGAAGGCCCGGAAACCCTACACCCTCAAACCGCAAAGCTGTAAGCCCTCCTGAGCTCTAAACCCTAAACAGCCCTAAACCCTAAACTTTGACAAAAGGGACGTGTAACAAAAATCTTATAACCCTTGTAGCCCTCCTAACCTACAGTAGAAGCCAAAAAGTTGGAACATCATTAGCCTCATGCCCTTAAGGTAAAGTATAAGGGATCCTAGCACTACTCCTCCTAAAGCCATGTTCCAACTTTCTGGGGTTCACTATAGGGTTTAGGGTTCTACCTGTTTGGTGCTATGTCCTAAGTCCCCGAATCCACACTTCCGAAACCGTAAAGACTGGTTCGGGCTTCTTGGGGTTCACAATATCCTACCCTAAACCCTAAACCCTAGTCCTAACCTAAAGGGAACCTCCAGGCCGCCAGCTCCTCGAAACGCTCCAAGAACCTTGGGCGAAGCAGCGCCCCGGGCTACTCAGCGATGCGGGGCCACTGAAGGGCTGCCGGGGCACCCAGGGGGTCTTCCTTTTGGGGATTCAGGGGGCGATAAGGGGCTATTATGAGTCTGTAGGGTTTGGGATGCTATAAATGCGTTAGGGTTCTTGGGCTTCGGGTTTGGGTGTTTAGGTCTTCGCAGGATTCTGGTGTTTTGGCCGAGGGGGGGAACTCAAGGTTTGCGCACGTGGTCAGAGTGGTGCTGCATCTTGAGACAGGATAAATGCTTCGGGTTGTGGTTGATGTAGAAGCCTGAGCAATTTGGAGTAATTAGTAATGTTCCATGGTTTCTTATTAAGAGTAAATTATATGATATAGTCTGATATAGCAATATAGCCCAGAACATCCCAAAATCTTACTTCAAGCATTAAGGCCTTATATTGGTGCAGGAACGTACAGGATTTGCTTGTTTACCTGTGCTGCAATCTCTGGACAGCTGCAGGACATGGGAATGCCACATACCCTTGTCCCCTACCTTGTTTTGTGTCTTGATCTCGGGTTTAGTTTTTTTGGGCAAGTACTTTCCGGGGCGATGAGAGAGTTGGTGGCACTAGACCCGTTCAGTTTTGATTTGGACTTGGTACTTAGGTCTGTACCAATTGCACCCTGAACTCGCACGTACATGCTGGACCTTGCATGGGCCCAAAGCGCCACAAGATGCCGCAGACAGAGCAGTCGCCCTGAGCCACCGCAAGAGAACATGGCACTTGTAGCCCAAGCAGTAAGCCTGGAGCATTGAGACCAGTACTCACCTGCCCAGGCTCCTATTATGCCACTTGGCGGCACGAACGTCTCGGGGCGTCTTTAGGGTTTTGAGCTTTGTCACGAGGCTTACTTCCGAGAGTTCCGTAGACTAACACTAGGAACAAGTCCTACTATACGATAAGCTGTTCCTAAACCCTAAACCCTAAACTGCTTCCTTCTGCCTTTGTTGTCACCCCGACCACACAGACCTCGTCTGGCAAGTCCGAGTTGCGAGAGTGTAAACCGCGGAAGCTCATGAACCAGGGCTTTTGGGCATGCGAGTTTCGGGTTGGTGGCGAAGGCTCCAGACGTGCAGAGCCGCAAGAGTTGCAGAAGCAGGTATTCGGGCATATGAAGTAGGGTTTATATTACCGTTTTGGTGAGTGTAGATAGGCCTCCTTCTGAATATTGGTGAGTGTTATATGTATATATTTGGTTTTTATTATGGGGATACTAGTAATATAAACCATACCCTATATCAGTTCTAGTTTAGGATATAGGGCTGGCACCAACCAGACCACAGCGGCCTTATGGCAGGAAACCTTCCCTAGTTCGGAGGTAGTTTGCTACCAAACCATTCCCGCGAATCCGATGAGAGCCCCCAAGCTCTAGAGTCCTACTGCTTACCCGCGGCGTTTACCGTGAAGCAGAAGCGGTCCAGGACTTGCTCGCTTTGCGCGTGCGACTGGCACGTGGCGACGGGGTCGTGGGAAGTGACGAGGTGGGACGAGGGCAGGAAGTCTTGTTTCTTCTGAACAAAGTTGTTCTCATCGTTGTGCTGGCGGCTGTAGTGAGTGAGGCCGGTTGTTGTTGTTGTTATCCCGACCAGACACGCCGAGCACGCAAAGGTGACATGACACGTCGGTTAGATCGTCATTGCGGTGGAAAGCGCGGATCATGTCGTGGTCCACAGTGAGCGTTGTCCTTAACCGTGTTTCCGCTCTTTTCGCCGTTCGAACTCCTCGTTTGGTCTTTGGGATCTTCGGGGTCTTTCGGACTTAACTGTAGCTCCGTGGGCATTCTCTGCTTGTTTCTGGGACTTCGCTCCTCAGCTATGCTGAGGTGGGGCGGGGACATGATTTCTCCATGTAGAGTAGAGTTATGTGTTGGCCACTTTGCATCAGCCACAGCGAAGCTGAATGAGAACGGAAATGTCGGGTGGACTGGTACAAATAGCTCAACAGCTAGATTTGCTGAAGAAGTTAGCGTAGGGCTGACACGCTTGTCCCAGCCAAACGCTCCTAGAGACGATACTGACTGAGAACAAGAATGAATAAATGCCATGTGGACAAACTCATCAATCGTTGTTTAGGGCTCAGGTTGGGGAGCTGAGTACTGGTGGTGTTGCTATTGCACGTTTGGAGAACATGGATGCGTTCTTTTGGTCTAGGATTGGCTAGTCGGTTGTACTGCTTCTGAGACGGAGATGAGGTCTAATTAGACGTGCTGCACAACGTAACGTACCCAGGGGTTAGGGGTTTAGGGTTTAGGGGAGTTAAACCCTAAACACTAAACCCTAAACCAAGCTCCGGTGGACTTGAGGATTGAAGTCCCCTGGGGTTCAGTTTCCAAAATTAGGGGACCCTGATCTAGTACCCTAAACAGCAGGATCCTGATTGTAAGGACCCCAAAAGGAGGTACCCCAAGTGTCCGGAGCCCCAAAGCCGTCAGTTTTCACTGAAACCCCGAAGTCTGAGTGAAGCCTGCTAGGAGTGGACAGCGTCTGCATGGGCTCTATGGAAGGAGGGGATGGCAGCGATGGCAGGGACACTGTGCCGCAAGTTTTAGATATTTTTAGGGACGGTACTTCAAATGCAGGCAGAAGATCTATCATCAATATTCTGGGGCCGGGGAGGGAGAGTGAGGGAGAGAGAGAGAGGGAGTGAGACAGAACGAGCGAGCGAGAGCGAGCGAGAAAAAATGAAAGGAGGAGGCAGCGGAGAGAAACCCTGCAAGCATTCTGCGACATCTTGCTTTCTCTATGTTTCGTTGGCAGCTCTGCCGACCGTTTTCGAGTTTAGGGTTCAGGGCTTCTTTGCCCAGAAAAAGGGTGGTGATCGCGAGCAGTCTTTGCGAACCCTTGGCATCCAGCTAGAAGGTTCAGGGTCTCGGCCCTTCTCCATGCTTGCGTCTAATATAGACCTATAGAAGCTGAATCACTAGTAGTCTTGGAAAGTATACTCCAAAAGCCTGCTCAAACTGTCAAGGCCGCGAGGATACATTGGTGATCAGGGTGGTTCATTGCCATCTTCGCTCAGGTACTCCTCTAAAGAGGGTCTCTTTCACGAGCTGCACGTGCGACTCGCCCGCATCCTGTGAGTAAGGAACATAAGCACGCGATTCAATACCTCGTATAGGTTGCGATTCAAAACGACCTTGTATAGATTCGCAGATGAACTTCAAGTCACTTGACTGTGTGTGGAGTTTTGGTTCGAGTTCTCCTTTGAATGCGTCGCAAAGCCAGCGACGAGAAGACCGAACCTGGAAGCTAAAAGTTATAAGACCCGTATAGCACCCTTCTTGAAAGGGAAATGTGGCTGATAAGTTGGGTAAAGCGTGGGACATCCTGACGGCTTGCAGGTCCATGGGCCTATCGCTGGACATCGATTTAGAGTGGCATGCCTGCAGGAACGACAGGAGAGTCCATATTCATGCTCATGCCTGTGGGTTTTACCGGTTTGTCCAAGACAGATCCCCTGGGCCGTACTTCTGGAACTCCCTGTACCACCCTTGTACAACACAAGGGTCTACGAGTCTAGGAAAGTGCCAGCATTATGGCTGTTTTTCTTGAGTTCTCGTAGCATGAGTAAGCTTACTTTAAAAAAGGATCCAGCAAGGACATAAGTCAAAACACGACCCACAAGATCCGCTGCACGAGTCAGCTAGCGCTGGATAGCAGTTCTTTCCAGTTAGATCACCCTAAACCGAGGCTTGCAAGATTTGCACACTTACACACGGCTCAGAAATAGCCGGGCCACGATCGATTTACCATCGAAACCCAAGAGTACCCCAGCTGGTATTGTTCTTCTTCTCAGGACGCTAGCACAAGATGCTAAGCCTCTATGCCTTCTGCACGAATGGTTCGGCCATTGTACTCTCGAACCGTCAAACCCTAAGCCCGCTAGCCGTAACCGAGGAAAGGGGCAGGAAGAGTTCAGGCGAACCTCGGGCGACTTTTTGCGCGGCTGGGCCCGAAGGGCACTCAGGCTCGTTGTGCGAGTTTCATAGCTGACACCAACAGCCGCCGTCATCGTCTTCTTCATCATCTACTAGAACAATAGCGGCAGCATTTCCCTAATCACCACTGCTGCAGCACCCGCGACCACAAGCACCACAACCTCCTTATCGTCATCATGGATTTATACCCTTTCTTCCAGCTTCCAGGCTGAGAGAGAGGCCCGAAAAAGATGCAACTTTAGATGAAGTCACAGTGCGAAGCAGCAGCACCCGCATGTTTCAGAGCAGGCTGGCTTGGAAGTCATCCATGGTGTTGCAGTCGATGCGCGGCCTCGCGCTTGGCTGGAAAGTGGAGGACCTTGCACCTGCTTGGCTTCCTTGACCATACTACATGATATTCAATCATCACACGATACTTATTATATTATACTAAAAACTATATCATCTCATATTTAATTATATCAGAACCATTATACCGTAATATATTGCTGGCATTGAGGCAAAGCTCTAGTCAAGCCTAGTGCAGCCACCTTGGGAAGGATCACCGGCAAGTCCGTCTGCGTTGGCACAACAGGCCTGGCTTAGGGTTCGGGGCCTGGCGTGCTTACAGAGGACACAGGACATCCCAGAAGCATGTCGCAGTTCGAAATCAATTAATGATTAATGACAAACTATGGCAGAATGGTACATTTGTTTCAGAACAAGGTTTTTAACCATTTTGCAATACACTGGTACACCGGCACATTACGCAGCAGTTTAAAGTTCGTACATACGGTATATAACTATATGCTACTGCTGGTTAGCGTACGGAGAAGTTGCCCCTGCCGGATCCCTCTTCCGAGCATGGATGCTCAGATTTCGCAAGTTTGCACCTTCACTGCCATTCGCAGGAATCTGTGGCACAAGCCGCCATCCCGTCGATTCTGAATCCCAGCATCAAACTTTGCTGGAATAGTGTCAAGACACAATGAAGGAAGCGCCTTACTCCCTACTAGTACTGTAGGCCCTGAACCTCCAACCCTAACCCCTGCAACCTTTACCCTGGACCTTAAACCCGAAACCTCTTTCAGGGGCCTCAAAAGGTGGGATGAAGGCAGGTGGGGTAATCCCAAAATAAGAGGCCTTATCTAAGGGATCCTTAATCCTACCTACCTTCATCCCACCTTTTGAGGCCTCCAACTCTTGAATCCATAACCCGAAACCCGAAAGACCCCAAACCCGCAGGTGCTCGTGCGTGGCGGATCATTCCTACCAGACCGAGAGGCTTTGCCCAGTGTGGCGGAGGAGATCTTTGGCTGCAGAGAGTATTAAAGACATAAACAAATGAATCCATACATACATACATATATATATATATATGTATACGTATTTATATTTATTTGTATTTATAGTTATTTATGTACTTTGTGTATACACATACAATGCGCCCAAAACCCAATTCTGATCATGAAGGCCTGCGCATTATGCTTAACGGGTTCCTTTCAGCACTCCAGGGTGGAGGGGGCGTAGGGTTAGAGAAGGGTTCCCTTAAGGTCCCGACCCTGATGACTTCCCCTAGGGTCCAAGGTTTTGGAGTTCCTTTACGGGCTCCTTTTTCAGGGTTCTTATAATTCAAGGAGATATAAGGGTTCCTTTCAGGGATCCACATTATAGTGGTTCCTTTACGCGCTCTGACATCATGTTATGCGTATCTTGACCGGAGCCGAGTCCTCAGGGACGTGTAAACTGGCTACAAGTACCGCAACTGCGGGCTTAGGATCCAGGGTGTCATCAGTATTGTCGTGGGTACCCTGCGAACGACTTGGCGTTTCAGGGTATTGATTGGGAAGTGGAGATGACACCCTGGCAGTTCAGAAGTGCAGTTGATTGAATGTCCTGCCGATGTTATGATTGTTTTTCGCGTTCTTGCAGTACTCATTTGTTTTTGTGCTGCAGGCCATTTGAGCTACCACAGTCATTTAGCAGCGGTGGTCATGTTGTTGGTGGGCAGGTTTCCGCATGTTGTCAACTCGGCCGGTCCTGCCCCTTGCAACATCTTGAATCTTCCAAGCCACCCCAAGGTCAGCCAGATCACAGGCAGTGAGCCTTACACCTCTAAACAAACGCTGAGCCTATAAAGGGATGTTACATCCTGCAGCCTTCGCAAAGGCCGGAAGCCCTGCCGACGATGCGCCTTGCGGCTTTTATCCCGGTGGGAGCCCCAGGAGAGGGGAGGGGGCTCGTACCATTCAGTATTCGCACAGTTACTTGGTAAACTAAATTGGTTGTGAAGTATCGCATGATTATGCAGGGTTTCATATGCTTTACATTTGTATAGTATATATGTACAAGTTTATTTTGGGGTTTATTAGTTTCCGGGTCCAAGTGCGACTCGATTAGTTGAGCCACGTTTTGCTAACGTTCTCGTGTCGGCTTGAGTTGGGCAAGTAAGCTGTGGCAAAGTCACCCCGCCTGACTCACAATGCACTCTGACAGTAATTGCTTTGATTGCACAATGTTGCTTGATCGTTCTTGCTGTAGGTTAATACTGTAGCAGTTGAAGCAGTAGTTGTCGCAGCAGCAGGAGCAGGAGCTGCGCTAGCAGTAGCCGTCGCGGGAGCGGGAGCAGGAGCAGCAGCAGTAGCAGTAGTGATCAGTAGTAGTGTCAGCAGTAGAAGCAGGAGCAGCTGCAGCAGCAGCAGTAACAACAGCAGTGGCAGAAGCCGCAGCAGGAGGGGGAGGAGATGGTAGCTGTCCTTGAGAAAATCCTGTTGTCGAGACCGTACAACGAACACCTCAGCACCTGCAGGAAGATCAATCGTAGCCATATCCGATAGTAAGGAACCAACATCACGAGCATGCTCACCCACAGAAGCCGCCAGCCGAAGTAGCCCAGACCTTGCCGAGGCCGGGAGCTGTCTTCGGGCCTCCCTGCAGCTTTATCGGGCCTTTCGGCCTGATCGGCTTGGAGTTAGGGGAACCGGGTTTTGAGGTCAGAGATCTAGCCTTCGTAGGTTTCGTGTATGGAGAGAGTCAAGTTTCAGCATCCTTGAATGCACAATGCAATCTGCTGGGGCTTGATTCCACGGGAACAAATGGCTCTTCTTGCAGGATGTCGCCCTAACGCCTGAAGCTCTGAACATGAAGTGCTGCGACAATTCGCCAAGCAGAGTCGAAGGCCCAAACTCTCAGGTCCCCAAGCTCCTAGCACTCCCCCGAGATCAGGAGCCTTGATGTTGATGGTCGACGTTGCAGGTCTAACGAGACTCCTTTGGCGCGAACCAGAGTTCCTAGCACCATGACGAGTTGTACTTGTGAGGCAACAGCTCGGCTACTTCCTTCGCCCTTGTTGGGTGTGGCCCTTCCTGCTGTGTGGCCTGTCTGGAGCATATCTTCTGTTGCACCACCGCACTCGTGAACGCGTATATCAAAAGCCCCAAATACTAGATAGTTGGGTTAAACCCCCCCACCTCGTCAGACACAAGATGTTTTTTGTTGCCAAGGGTCAAGAGCTTCGGGCTCGCCAGGGGTCTGGTCGGTTGCGTGCCATGGCAAACTTCGCGCAAGATTTGTTCGAATGGGTTGATGTCCGGCTTAAACATGGGTGCCAAAGGTTCAGTAGTACTGCCGGAACGACAACAGCAGCCACGACCACCGCTGCTACTACTACTACTAATACTACTTCTACTTCTGCTTCTACTACTACTTCTTCTCTACTACTACTACTACTACTACTACGACGACGACTACTACTACTACGGAACTACTCACTACTACTAACAGTAATAGTCAATACTAGTAGTAACACTACTGACTAATTACCACTACTTCTTCTTGTACTTCTGCTTCTACATCTGCGTCTGCTTCTACTAGTACCAGTACTGTTGCACGTTCGCACGGCTGGCTGTGAGCTGTGTTGGAGTTTGATCAGCCAAGGTTGGGCTTGTTGCGGCAGGCGGGGCAGGGGAGTGAGTGAAAAAAGTAAAGGCTCATAAGATCAAAGGGACGGAGACAGTTAGATCCAGTTAGATGGCAGTTGGGGCGCGGGCCACCCAGGAGGAGCCGCAAAGAGTGCGTGAGTCGCGAGAGTTTTGAAAAGTGCGATGGCACCATAACAAGTTGCTTGTTTCTGTCCCCTATCTTGTTTGATTCTGATTTAGATTGTTTTCTGAACCTTCTGTTTTGTCTTCATTATTTTGGCACCCTTTTTGTTCCTTGATAGCCTTTGTTCTTTACGCTTCATGCTTTGCTCTTAAGAGCCTCTTGACGTTAAACCTTAGAGTTGCCATAGACAGGTGAGCCTCGACAGGTGAAGGGCTTATTAACCGGAGCCTCTGCGGGAGGCTAGAACAGCAACATACAGCAACCAATCTCTTCTGAAGTTTTGTTCTTTAAAACAATCTTGATTTTCCTCTTCTTTAAGGCTGCTTGGTGTGCCTGATGTGTTCTTTGCCCAGGATCCTTCGTCCCCGACACCTGCGATTCCAAGCCACCTTCCGTACATCGAGGTGCATGGTTTGCAGGGTTGCTCCCTCCTTGCTCTGTGATAAAACCGTGATAAAAAGATGTCTACATGTATATGAGCTAGTAATAACAACAATGGGAACGAGAATGATAATAATAGTGGTAATAACGGCTTTTGAAACATAACTATAATATATAGTAAGAACAAGAGTAATGATATTTTGAATAAGAGCAAGAATTAAAAAATAAAACTAATGAGAAGAGGAAAAATCATAATAACAATACTGACCGTATAAACACATACATACATACATAGCCATATAAGTTCACAATTTCATGCAAGCAATACCTAAGCTTCGTGGGATGAGCGGGGGAAGTCACAGGTTCCAAAGACCAATGCGCATGGATCGTGAAGCTGTACCTAGATGGAGTTTCCGGAAATCAGGGGTACCTTATTTGGGGGTCCTTGTAATATGGATCCTACTATTTAGGGTGCTATATCAGGGTCCCCTATTTTCGGAAACTCCCAGATCAGTGTCTCGGGCAGGAATGCTGAAACCCTTAACCCCTGCACCCTAACCCTGTGTCTCTTATCTTTCGTCTCACCAAGCCGAATATGGACACATGGCCCGCCTGGATTGTCCGAGTTGTGAGCCTAAACCCTAAACCCTAAACAGACCCTAAACCCTATACCCTAAACCCTAAACCTAGCATAACTTGCAAGAAGCGGCCCCAGACCTTTAACCTCCCCACCTTTACAGAATAAAATGCTTTAAAGCCCCTAAACCCTAACCCTAAACCCTAAAGATGGCCACGGCACTGGGGTGGAGCCCCACTGGCCGGTGGCTTGAAGTGCTGTGCCTGCTGGGAGCACTGGCACTCTTGGTCTTTTGGCAGGAGCGTGTGAACTACCGGCTCCGTCGGACTGAGAAGGCGTGTATGGCAGTGGTTCAGGAGGTGCGAGATCTCGTGACGAAGCTGGAGACGGGACCGGGGCCAACACATGACTCCGGCCTCTGGAACGAAGTCCTCTGTGCTGACCTGCGTGCACAGATGCAGACTGCGAGGCATGTAACGGACATGGTGGCGAACCAGGACAGGCAGTGGTACCAGCTCGTCGGCCAGCTGGAGGAGGTCTTCAACTCCCACGTTGAGCTCACGAAAGCAGTCAACGTACTGCTCTCGGACCTGGCGGCGAGGATGCCTAAGACCACGACGGCCACCACGATCCTGGAACAGGTCCGATGCAATCCCTGGCGGTGATGCCCACCACGATCCTGGAACAAGTCCGGTCCCTCAAGGATCTGGTGCAACCCCTGGCGGAGATGCCAGAAAAGCTGCTGGCGACTCTGGAAGGGGTCAAGGCCTTCCCGGACCTTCTGCAAGCGGGGTTTGCCAATATCCCTGCTGTGACAGGGACAGCTACCTCCACGGGGGAAAGAGACCACGCTATGCTTCTGGACAAAGTCAAAGAAACCCTCGCCCGGGTTGAACTCTTTGACAAAAATCTGGAAAAGCTGCACTCCAAACTTATGGCTGTTGCGGGAGTAGTGGACAAGCTGGACTTCAAGCCTGCGCTGGAGAAGACTGAGCTCGTCCTGCGACAGAAGCTGCAGTCAGTGGGCGAGGACGTCAACCTCAACAGAGGACAGGCCTCTTCACTGCACAAGGACGTGGTCGGCCTGGACAAGTCACAGACTCACCTGCAGTCGCTGGTGGACGGCATGTCGCAGTCCTTGGCCCAGATGGGGGGAGCGCTGTCGAGAGCTCCGGTGGACAGCCAGGGTCAGACCCGAGCCCTGGACCTCCTCTTGGCACTCGGGGAGACACAGAAAGAGCATGGGGAGTGGCTGGAGAAGACTGATCAAAGCCTCCTTGAGTTCAAAAACGCAACTGCTGAGCATGTTCAGAAGACTCAGGAGCTTGGAATCACCATTTTTGAACTCAGGGATCGCTTCACAGAGAGGTTCGGCCGCCCCAATACTTTTCGTGATTTTCCAACGCAGCAGATACAGTCATCTCGCGGACCGACGGTGATAGACCTTCAGTCCCGCATAGCGAGACCTTCCAACTTTGCCACGGTCACGTTCCCGGATGGGCGCATTTCTATGGTGCCGGAGGATCAGTTGCACTGACCCCAAGAGGCCCAAATGCATCGAGGACTTGCTGTGCTGAAGACCCTAGTACCTTAGTACTTTCTTGTTGCACTTTGTAGCTTTTTGTTGTTGGTGTGGTCACAGCAAACAGCACAGGCCTGCATGCTGCACAGTACTTTCTGCATTTGCATGATGCAACTTGCCGGAGTCGCACGATGCATGTGCTTGAATTCACGACAACCATGAACAAGAATTTAAGAATTTATTGGCATGAGGTCATGTGATTCCCCCCTTATCCCCCTGGTTTTGGTCTGCTTTCCTCTTCTTGTTGCATTCCCCATCCCCCACGAGGCATGCCTGTAACATATGCAAGTGCATGACGAATGTAGCACGTACCTGCAAGGCCATGGTAACTCACCTGTTTTGGTACCTTTCCTAGCTGTTCCATTGCTACGACTTTTTCTTATGTCTTTACATAACGATGGCAAGCAGGGTGTATGCATGGTGAGACGTGATGCCTGGTGCATGCCTACGGCTGCTGTATGTGGTCGAATTACCCTCGTGTGCTGGCTAAAAACCAGACGGCATGCTGTGTAGCCCGCCAGGCCGAGACGTGGGTTCAGTCCTCCTCTGAGGCTCTTTAGACCCTTTGAGACCAATTTACTTTCAGCCAGGTTCGGGAGCTCCAACTTTCACTGTTTCCACGGCTAGTTATATACCACTGAATCCGTGTCTTTGAAGCAGGGCCTGCCTCAGTGAGTGGTCACATCGAAACCCATGTCCTCGAGCCCTCTAGGCTCAAAGGCCTCACAACCCTCTGTGTTTTGCACTTTCTAATATTTACATGAACCGTACCCCTGTATCTGATTGGACTTAGAACACCCACCCTTCCATGTAAGTAGGGACCACCTCATCACCATGCCTGCTTTCATCAGGATCATAGGACGAGGCCGCCTATATCTTCACTTATACACACTCCATCACCATGCCTGCTTCCATCAGGATCATTGTCGAAGATACGCGACAGGTGTTGAGCCGGACCCCGTAGCACTCACAGGACTCCTTTTCAGTCTTAATCCGCACCTGGTAAACCGGTATGGGCTGCGCCCCTCCGCTGATGCGTGGGTGTATGAGTGCTGGGGTTCTGCCTGCCAATTGGGGTTGCTCTGCGAGGTGGGTGTCCTATTCTACCTCTATGCCTTACTCTCTTCTTTTCAGGGGCACGCCCGTGTAAGACTACATACACTAACCCGCGATCGCGGCGCCAGCCATGTCCACTGCTTGCACCAGTGGTGCCACCCTCCGCGTGTATGTGAGCAATGCCGCTGCGGGAGGCTGCCCCCCTTTGGACCTCGTGATAACTCGGGTGAGGACAAAGGAGGTCCTTCTGTGATTAACCGAGGGTGCACAAGGCCAGCCGGATGTACCTCTCGGCGTGCGTGACAAACTGCCACACGTTGCTGACAGACGCAGGGTCAACCACTCCGCGTACCAGTGGTGCACAAAGGAGACCCTCGCTCGACTGGACCACTGGAATGACCCATTTGTGATGGTCCTCATCCACGAGAACGCCGTAAGAGGGGAAGGCACTGTGTGTCTTCAGTTGACACTGGATGGCCCTCAGATGCCGACGAGGCGGTGGTCGCCAACAGCGCGGCATCTGAATTTACTTTCATGATACGGCATGTCACTGCATGATGACCATGTTGTCCGCATGGAATTCACGGCGATTCCGCTATATCTTGCATTGATTCTTCTGCGAGGCTGAACACGCTGCATGCTATATGGATTCACTGCATGATGACAGTATTGTCTGCATGGAATTTACGTTGATTCTGATATGACTTGAATTGGCCCTTCTGAGAGGCTGAACACTGCATGGTATGTGGATTCGTTGAATGACATGATGGGTGGTTACATGCTGGCTCTGCATGATGCAAGTGGGGCCGTACACAAGTTGGTCGAATTTATTTGGGCCGGTATTGCTTGCTGGCGCTGCACGCTGCAACTACACGCTGGTCAGATGCACTTCTGAGAGCTGTAAGGATATGTACAGGACAATCACTGCTTGCTAAATGCCTGAGTTGAATTCCAGTGGGTCTTGGCCCCAGCATGTAACCGACGTTGATGATATTCCTCGTGGTGACTCTTTTGAAACAGTGGGGTGTAACCTCTGGCCCCGTTGCCTGCCGTCACTAGCTCGGTAGACACGTTGCCGTGGTGTGCTGCGGACAGGTAATAGGCCCAGTGTCAAAGCCCTGAAGTCGATTCTGGTGCAAGTGGTTTTAATGGGCCTATATCCGTTACCTTCTTGCTTCATTGCCTTGTTCTTTGATACCACTTTCGACAGTCAGGGTTGTCCCAGTAGCAATCTCAGACCTTGAAGCCGTGCCTGCGTGAGCGAGTGTGCGTGTCGAAACCCTAAATTCTAAACCCTAAACCCTAAACCGGAAAAGGAACCTTGAAAGAAAGGGAAGGGCTAGACCAAAGAAAGGGATTGGAAACTATAGTAGCGGCTTTGTAAGATTCTTAAGCTGTAGTGATCAAGAGTCGGAAAATATAAAACTTAACCAGGACCCTCCTTGTACCCTCAAATAGGGGTATATGGTCCCAAATAAGGGGCATTTAGGGTCTAATAGAGGGTAGATGGAGGGTCTAGGAAGAGTCTGCAAATTCTATCAGAGGCGCCACCTGTCCGAAGACACGCACACAAAAGGAGACACGCTTACAGTACCCTGTCTTGCGCAGGTTGTACCGCCCACACCTGCAACACCCCTTCCTGGCACGCTGCTGGGAGGCTTCTCGGGCTTCTGCATCACCTCAAGTAATATAGGAGCATGAGTAGCTACCAAGGCTACTCCTTAAGTTTCCTTCTTACATGTACATATACCATAATATGCCCCCGAAACCTTATCCTAGGTATTAAGACCCTCATTTTGGTGAAGTTGGGCAGCTTTAGGCTACAATTCTGACCGGCGTAGCGTGGTTTCTACTTAGAGGCCAAGGGGACTTAGTAAGTATAGGTTAGAAGTAGAGTTATGAGTACCTCGCCTGACCTGGTCGAGCGCGAGTGCTAAAAAGAGTTGCATGGAGTTACCCCTACTTAGAACCGACTTATCTCCTAAACCCTATCGATTCCTCAGAGAAACCCTTTAAAGGAACCCCATAGATCCCTTAAAGGAACCCTATATAACTCTGCTACTTTCCGACTTACTAAGTCCCTTGGGCCTCCAAGTACCACTTCGGACGAAGGGTTCCCTGCTTGGAACAACCCCCATGTCTAGGCTCTTCTCCACAGAAACACACACATATATATATATATATACATATGTAAACGTATACTTATACATGTAAATAATTGTGTATATATATATATATATACATATATATACGTCATTTTTCAGAGAGTATAGCGGCTCGTTAGTGCCACTTGCAGATTTGCACTCGGACGGACATGAGGACTAGGGGAAGTCTTGGCACTCGTTTTTCACAGTACGAGGCTAGACATTCCCCCATGGTTAAACTCAGTCCTCCTTAGCCTAGACCTGTTTTCTGCGAGCCATGAGTTCTACACTTCAGGACTTCACTGGCATTCCCGATCTAGACCCATGCACACTGCGTCTCCTTCCGAACCTCGAACATAGATCAGGCATGGCACTGACATTCGCTCTGGATGTCAAGAAGAGCGGCATCTTGACTGGGTGTCTGGATGTTTGTACCTCCGATGTATGGACAGGCCCAGGCTGCTTGCAGATAATGCAACCTGTCTTATTTCGGTTCCTTTGCTGCAACAGCAACCTGCACCTGTCATTTCTGATCGCAGACATGGCGGTTGTGTCTATAAGAGGCTGCCCATCACTGCCCGCATTCATCTTCAATCGTCACGTGAGTCATCTTGACTCATGCAGTTTGCCACCTCAGGTGCGGTGCTGCCTTTGAAGCCACAGATGCCTGTGACTCGACGGCACTTACATTGCTGCAAGTCAAGCGTTATGACAAGAGACGAGCTACTGCAACCCTGCGTACAACCCGGCTTTTCAGTGGTCCGAGGTCCCAAGGCCTGAAAGCTACTGCTTCGTAAGCTTTGTTATTGCTTTCTATGACGGGTACGAGTAGCAATTGAGCTCACCAGGATAGCGGCGGCGGACGGACCTGTCATCAATCCATATAGCTCCCAGCCCTATGACCCTATAACCCTCAAGCCCCCTAGGCCCAACAAGCTTAGTATCCTAAAAGTCGCAAACCTGAAGCCCGAAATCCTAAATCCTAGCCACGCTAAGACATCGTACTTGTAGAAAACAGGACAAATGTCCAAACCCTAAACCCTAGTGCGGGTGTCGAAACCCTAATCCTTAAGCCCATAAACCCTACGCAACAGACCTCGAACCATATGCCTCGCCTGGATTGTCCGAGTGTGAGCGCCTAGACCCTAAACCGAACGGAGCTTTGAAGGCAAAGCCTGTGGACCCTGATACCGGCGTGGCTGAACTCGACCACGGCCTCGATGGCTTGGAGGTCCCATTTGTCTTTTGTCCTGCTGTTGACGATTATTGTTATTAGTATTATTCGATTTATTCCAATATTTACTCCAAGATATTATAAGTGTAATTCATGTTACTTATATAACTTTTTATGCGCTTCTTGCTATTATCATCATTCTACTATGTAGTTTGGCTTGCTTGTGTGGTTGTTGAGGGGTGGCCTTACCGGTTCCATGTGTAGAGTCTTGGTAGGTCCGGGGTTAGGTTCAGGGCGTTGGACTGTCGAGAGAGACTGTGCCCCTATAGTAACCCTTCAAGGATTCAATGCCCAAGCTCGCCCAAAGCGCCATGATCAGAGTAGCAATGCAGCTCGACATCGCGGTAGCGAAGACCAGGCCATCGAAATTCCTTTTCAGGGTTTTAGGGTTTTAGGGTTTAGGGTTTAGGGTACAGTGTCGGTTTGGGGGCTGAGAGCTTGAAGGATTACTGTGGCTTTTGGGGCTTAGAGAGAAATTTGGGGTTGGGTCGCGGATTCGCGGTCGTGTGGTTGAGGGTTCAGGGGTGGGCTCCGTCAAGCTCCTCGGACTAGATTTTGGGGCAAAGGGCCGAATATGGGGGCCTTAATAATGACCTATAAATTTTGGGGCTTTCTTCTTATAAACATAGTATAACGGGCCCCAAAACACTATTCTACTTATTAAGGCCCCTATATTAGTTTGGGCCTCCTGGCTTGCCTCACCACAGCCCAGAGGCTCCAATATCCCTTAATCAAGGAATATACCTTATATAAATCATATTCAGGATCTTACTACAATTAAAGGTACGTCTCTGGGAGTCTCATCGATTTCCCGCTGCTTCCTTCCGTTGCATTAGCTCTGGTTTCCTCAGGTCTCCGCCGCAGCAATCCACGCTTCAGTGACTTCGTCGGGGGATGAGGAGTCGTTGGCCGGGACTCCAAGAAAGCCGGTTCCGATTTCGATACAGAGCTCACTTATGCATACCCATGCCCAACCCGAGAAAACTGTCGAACAACTGGATCCCGCAGCGTCTCCTGCACTCGGAGCAGCAGACGCCGCGAAACTCAGACTGACGTGTTAGAAGCCTCGAATGAGCGGGGAAGGGGTTGAGCAACCACCCGACGACAAGCCTCAGACCCTAGCTTTCTCAAGAAGTCACTGCTGGGGAACTCCGTTGCCAGAGGGCTCGTTTCCGGTATGAGCTTCATACAGAATACAACGACTACACCTACGACGACGACGACTATTCCTGCCAGTGCTACTGCTCCGACTACTGCTGCTGCTGCTTCAACTGCTGCTGCTAGATGCTGCTACTCCTGCTACTACGGCTACTGCTATTTCGAGGACGACGACGGCTACGACTATTACCACTCCTCCGGCTGAGACTACCGCGACCAATTCGACGACGACGACTGCTACTACTGCCATTATTACTGGTGTTGGACCTATTCCGCGCTGAGGCCCGCGGGACGAGAGGGCCAAGGAACCTCTGTCACGCCAGCAAGCACACCGCACCAGCATGAGCAGCACCTCCGGTTATGCCTTCCCGGCTCCTTACTAGAAAACCTCACCCCAAAACCTTGAAGGGTGAAGCTGCCCTAAGGTCCTGTCGGCCGATGGTGCTACGGTCGTGGCTCCAGGCTTCCGTTGCATCTTGTTGTGCTTCCCGTCTTTAATGCATGGTGACTTTAAAGTTCGGAGCGTTTGATTTGTAGACGTAAGCGATTCGGTGCCCCGGATGCAGGGCTTTGGAGTTTTGGTGTCCAACTTTCAGGGCTGGAGGGGCTCTCGGGATGACATTCAGATGTTCTTAGGATTTCTGTGGGACGTTCTAGAGCTCTTGGTCTAGCATAGGGTCACGGAGCATGATTTGAGAGATGCTTTCCACGATGTGCGCAGCAAGTGTTCCGGTCTACATCTAGTTGTGTCAACGCACTTGCCTACGAGCAGACCATGGTTTACACAATTGCCCGTACGCACACATACAGGCATGCTTACAGGTTCATGGTGCAGAAACCCTAAACCCTAAATCCCAAACCCTACTAGAGTAGTGATTTAGTTGTGCACCCGAACACAGAGACCTCGTCTGGCGAGTCCGAGTTGCGAGAGTGTAAATCCCAAACCCGTCCTTGCTAGGTAGGAGGGAAAAAATCCTAAACCCTACTATGGTGGGCTTGTGGGGCTATGCCTTTCTTGTCCGATCTTTGGAGGCGCCACACAAGGGCTCATTAGGGTAGTACAAGAGTTGCAAGGGTTTTCTGTAAGGTTTTAACATACAGGTCATAAAGGTCGTAGAGTGTTTTATAAGGGTTTGGGCTTGGGGGGCGAATCCATAGGCCTACACGTGTCTGTCTAAACAATTACTAAATGATCCTCTGCCTTAGGTGCACATAGTTATATACGAATATACCACCCATGCCCTTTTGGACTTTAGTAAGGCGGCAAGGACCCTTACCAAGCTGCTTCGGTCATTGCACGCCAAAGGTCATACAGCCATGTACTGTAGCAACAGCCAACCCTAAGTGTCCAGGTACCTAATAATCATATGCCCCCCCCCCCCCACATTCTCACACGCAGTACTACTATCCTAAACCCAAACCGTAAACCCGACGCCGTTCGAAAAAGACACCGCAAGCTGTAGTCGTTTGGACCCTTGCTACAATAGCACTGGCATCAAAGAGCCTGCTCTCCAGCCCGGCCTCTGCACCAAAGCCTTTCGCACCGAAACAGCTCCGCCCGTCTTTGCAGCCATCAGCCCAACATTGCAGGCGGACTGCGATGTGCGAAATAGCTGCGATATAGCGTTTCCGACAACCTGTTCACCAGTGCTCAGGTTTGGAGATTCTCAAGCAAGGATCTGGTACAGAAAGGGTCTAAGCGTAAGCCATAAACCAGCTGGATAGTTTATGAAAGACTGCATTCCGTGTTGCTCTCAATCGTTCGATGCCGGAGTTCCTGAAAAGATTCACATGTTGTAGCCTAGGCCTAGTAGATCATCGAGGCAAGGTGATGACTTCTACTAGTTCCTGTTGTTTTGCAGGCATTTGCCACGAACCACAAGTCCACTCCGCAGCACTCTTACTGCTGCGCGCAGCGTGTACCCGGGAGCCTTATCTTTCTGTCCGCCCGGCTGGGCGGCGGGAGCAGCGCAATGGGCGCTGCAGCGGCGACGCTGTCCCTGGGAGAAGCCATCGGCATCTTGCCCCCTGGCAGTTCAATATGCCATACCAGACATGCAGCAGTGTTTCAGTGCCTTTATGGTTTTACATAAATTTAACCATGCAGTTCTGGGCATACGTGCATACATACATCCATGCCTTCATATATGCACACGTACCTGCAAACATGTGCATACACCCATGTTAATCCGGCAGCAACAATAGGAACCACAGCAACACGCATCAAAACGCAGCTAAAAGCTAAATGCAATCCATAGGACCCATCAATTTCAAGCGTTTTCGTCGTGAAATGCGAAAGATGCTGACCTCAAGGAGGGAAGGAACGCCGCAGCAGCATAGTATGTGGTAGTCGTATGTATACTCTAATAGCGGTAGCAAGCGCGGTAACAGTATCGTCCTCAAGCTCCTCGTTCCAGGCAGTCGTGGCATTCCTACAACAGAGATGAGACTTGGTCCCGGCGAGGCACCGGTTCCGTTTTGGTTTCAGGAGGGTGCGACTCGATGTGCCACACAGGGCCCAAGGTAAGGAATTCTCCGTGGGCCCCTTTGGGACCGAAGCCCTGTGCCCTCCCTTTTGGAGGCTACGACATCGGCCTGCAGAGCATGAGGACTTCTGTGGTTCTTAAAACGCTGGCTGCAGCCTTGTCACGCAGAGTTCTGGGATTCGACTCGAGATTTTTGACGCAAAACATGAGCGCGAGTACTGCAAGTCAACAGGTGCATTGTGAGGGCCGAGATTGCTGTGGGCACATGTTCTGTATTTCGTTTTTGTTACGCATCTCCAGCTCCGTTGGAATTTCGGAGGATCGACATCCTCAACACTGTCCGGGAGGAGATGCGAGATCAGGCCCTGGCCCGAATAGGAAGCATCGAGGGCCGATTCAGAGCAGGCTTGGGACAGGGAAAGCTTGGAATCGCTGAGTCTGAAGACTGAACCCTAAACCCTAAACCCGCTTGAGGTTGTATGCCCCGCTTTCCCTTGGAGGGATTCTATCTCTGCAGATGGAAAAAGGCGTTCAAAAAAAAACCCTAAACCCTGAAGATCGCACGACCTAAACTTCAACTGCGAGCAACGAGAGTAGCAGGTCACGGTGATCATCTCGAGCCTCGACAACCTCATGGTGTCTCGTCGCCACGTTTTCAATGATAGATCTGACTTAGGGCCTGGCAGAGCCCGCCAACTCTGAACCACCAAAGCTTGCACTCTCAAGTCCTCAAGGTGTTTTACGACTTAAGTTCGCAGGCTTGGTCTAGGGCCGCATGGTACGGTATAGTCAATAGTGCAGTTTAGTAAAGTCTAGTATAGCATTATGTCAGAGCGAGGGTTGATGAGTTTCCGGAAGCAGGGCTTTGCTATAAGGCGATTTTCCTGTTTCTGAGGTTGGTGTTATGCCTATGCAGTATGATATTGGGGTTGAAGTGACCAAACAGTGTCTAGAGTCATCTCTGTGTCATTTCGCTATGATAGGGAATCAAGTGTGTGTACCAGCTTTTGGTGTCCAGTCAAGCAGCTAATGGTTAGTCAGCTGTCTTTCGTGATGTGCATTATTCGCAACTGGCTATGTATCGTGTTCGTGTCTTCGAGGTTGTCCCCGCGTGTTTTTTGAGCGAGGCCTAGAGCTGAACGTCCCTGTTGCTGAAACATTCAGGCGATTGCACAAGTCCTGATGGGTTTCGGAGTTTAGGCTTCCCAGAAACTCCAATATCCCTTAATTAAGGAATATACCTTAAGTTATAGTAGGATCCCTAATTTGATTTAAGTAATATTCCTTAACTAAGGGATATTGGAGTTTCTGGCTTCTCTGAGCTGCATGCCAACTGCCATCGGAGTTCCACTGCTGCGGCTTGCCTGAGTGCTCTGTGTTTTGGGTTTTGAGGTTCAAGAGCCAGCAGAAGTGTGCGCAGTTCGAAGCCAATTAAGTAGTTCGAACGACGTGGACAGCATTTCCACATTATTCAGTTCAGGCTTCACCGTTCCATCCATCTCCCCCAAAGTATCGAAACCAACCCTAAACCCTAATCTCTGTGGGATTGCTGCGCAATCGCCTAGAAACCTTGGGTTTTCAGTACGGAATCACTTCAGCAAGGTCGTGGCGACGCTGATGCTCTCGATAGGCTTTGGTTTCGTGGTGGAGGGAACATTCCCGCCGGCTGAGAGCCCAGGCAAGCGTTTAGGGTTTAGGCCTTTTTCCATGTCTTCCAGACCCCGGGCCCGCTGTGGAACGTGTGGGGAGATTGCGATAACTACGAGGGCGCCCTGAGCTCCCGTGGCTTCCTTCAGACGGATAGCGATGAAATTCCAGGAAATTGTTGGGGATCGTTCCTTCGATATGCAGGATACGGCAAAGCGATGTAACCATGGATCCCCATATAGAGTGTACTGTCTGAGCATCGCAAGATAGGGCATCTGGCTGCTGTTGCTTTGAGGCTCAAGCTTTGCGCACCCGAAACCCTTACGTCCCTCGGACTGCCGAACCTTTACCTACACCCCCAAGGCTCAAAAGTAGGTAAAATAACGGCCCAATACCTGTAGAAGGCCGTTATTCTACTTTCGGGGCCCAGGGAATAACTTTAATATCGAAGCCTGACAGAATAATTGCCAATATTTGTACTTACAGGTTCTTTACTATAATATACCCCGACATGCTGTGCGAGCCAATAAGGCCCTAGCAGTAGAATACTTAAGGCCTAAACAAGATCAGACCTAGAGCAGAGTTCCGTATGAAGTTCAGGGGAGCCAAGTAAATTCTGGTTGAGGGGTTCCTCATTAAACTTATAGTATAATATACCCCCTAAACCCTATTCTAATTATTAAGGTTTAGGGTTTGGCCTCGAGATTTGATGGAAGCCCCGAGCTGAGGACAGACTACGACTACGACGATACGCAGAAGGCCAACATGGGAGCTTGCTTGCCGCTACTATTCCTGAGGGTTGTTATATCCCTACCAGAAACAAACTATAATCTATCGTCGGCTTGAACCCTAAACCACTAGAACCTTAGACTTCAGACCCCCAGCCTTTAACTAAGTAGACCAAAAACCAACTTGATGCGCGTGGGGCCGGTGTGAACTTCCAGAAAAGACTGTGCTCGATTATCCCAGTCGAGTATGAGCCTGGTAGGACACCAAGCTACCCTAAGGGCCCCATAGCAGTCCCTTTGTGTAGTTCATATTTAGAATCCTATAAGGTAATCCCCAAAAGGAACTACTTTGGGGCCTATGGGTACCTGTAACTTCACAGGAGGCTTGTGGGGGGGCACGTGTAACATCCTCAAACGCGTTCAGGGATTGGGGTCCACGCTTTAACCCCAAAGCCCTAAACCCAAACCCCGAAAGTTCAATCCTTCAGGGTAACCTCTCCTGGGTTCTTGTTAAGGGATCTATAGAAAATAATAGGGTTTCCTTTTTATGGTAACTTAAACTAAATCCCCTAACAAGAACCCAGAAGACTGCGTGGCTATTATATAGAAGCCTTTAAGGAACCCTTTGAGGAAGCCTTTAACGGAGCCCTGAGGTGTTCCTCGTCGCCTACGCTGTGCTGGCCGCTCTGGCCCTGGTCCGAGCCCCAGCATTAAACACTTCCAGATTCGGAAACGACACCCTGGCGATTAGGGTTTAGGGTTGCATGGGCCTCGGTCGTGAAGCGGATCTGGCTAGTCCTCAAGCCCAGTAGCAAAAAAAGGGGTTTAGGGTTTGGGGGTTTAGAGTTTTTGGGTTGAGGGGTTTAGGGGTCGGTCTTTTCCCAGGTCTTCCCACTGTTCACCCTGATGCTGACTATCGCAGCTCGCTTTGCAGCTTGCCTGCTGGAGATGGAGAACCAAAGGGCGAATGCATTCAGTGGGAGAGCGACCCATCAGGGATATACAGTGATATGCAGATGGTTCTCCGAAATCAGATGTTTGAATGCACTGTTTAGGTCATCATGCTCGTTTCACAGAGACGTGGCATGTACTCGACGGCAATGCTTGCTAACGGGTCTTCCTAGGCAGGTGTCAAGTCTGAAACTTTCTTGAGTTTAGGGTAGATCTTAGCCCGAAGCTCTTTTCAAATCATGATTAGAACTCATGGAAGCCCTTGAAACTCTCCACAACCCTAGGACAATCCGACAAACGCTGATGAAAAAGGCTCTATAGTAATGAACACCCATAAGCCATATACAAGCCGCAGCAACCCACCGAACTGCTTGCCAAAGCCCAGGAAGTCGAGCTTTGTCAGCAGGATGTCATGGGCGACTTGCAGAAGCGCCGAGGCTTTATCTGTCTTTGTGATGCCCTTATAGAACCCTTGTAGATCCCTTTAAGGAACCCTAGGGTCCCCTATTCTCGGAAACTCCCTAAACCCTAAACCCCTTATAGAACCCTTATAGATCCCTTTAAGGAACCCTAGGGTCCCCCTTTTATATAAAAAGAAGATTCTCAGGGTTCAGTTTTGAAAGGGGCCTTTCTGGTGGGTTTAGGGTTTTGCAGGTCGTAGACTGGCTAGATTTGAGTCCAGTAGCAAAAAAGGGTTCAGGTGTGGGGTTTGGAGAACGTGACTGGTTATGATGCACGTTACGTTATGTATCTGTTTCCGGTAACCAGTGTTGTATATTGCACTGGTATGTAATCAGCGCGCGGGAACTTAAATGGGATGATCGGTGTTCATCTGTATGCATCCGCAAGTTTCGGAGCCCGCTGTATCCGACCCGACATCCGAAGCAAAGTCATCTTTTCTTATCTTGTCTTCTTTCTGCATTGCTGCGGCTGTGCGACTGTATATACCCCCCCCCCCCCAACACACGCACATTAACACACTCATGTGAACGCCGCAGGCGAAACGCCACCTCCCTCTCACTTTCTTGACTGTACCCCNATATACCCCCCCCCCCCCAGAATACGGTAATTAGTACTCTGGTAGGCACGGCTTGGCAGAACGTGCATGCTCCTGTATGTTGCATTCAACACTCCCCCCGACTCCCCCCCCACATAAATAACCACTTTTACAGCAATGCACATTCATGGCTGAACCATGAACCTTGAAGCCTAAACCATGTCGAGGAAATCTTAAACCCCTGAACTTTGAAGCAGGAGGAAGCTTCCAGACTCTGAAGCCATTCACGTTCAGTGGGAGTTTCTGCCCTTTTTGGGTTGGTGACGCGGACCGACCTTGTGTTGCTGAGTTGGACAATGTGCCGTCGTCGTGCCAGTAACCTCGTCTGGCCTGTCCCAGTTGTCAGTGCAGAAACTTGAATCGAAACTTCGCAACCCCTGAACCCTAAGCCCGAAAACCGAGGCACCTCCTGAAAGCCTTGCGCCGGGACCGGCTGGATGCCTTAGAGACGAAGGCAGCGTCGCCAAGAAGCGACGAGGCATCTTCGCAGGTTTTTGCTTCTAGCGCCTAGATTTTAGGGTTTAGAGTTTGGGAATTACGGTACTGTAGGGTTTTATCAGGAGTGTAGACGGGCTCTACAGGGATTTTGGGTTTTATCCGGGTTTTTTAGGGCTTCGGCGGTTGAGGGTTTAGGATCCTGTTTGGCCTTGTTCAAAAAAACAGGTGCGACACATCCAGGCGGCAGTCACCCAAGCCTGTGCAAAAAGGGTACTAGAATAAGCCGTCCTGGCGTGATGTTGCAAGCCAGTTACAAAAACTCCATCGGGACAAATCTAGCAACACACTTCGACGTGGGGCGAAAGGGGCGTGATATCTCTTGTCCGCCGAAACAGCAATGCAGCTGCGTGCTTGCTGGCTGTAAGTATGCAGGCTGTCATGAGTAGACGCGTAGAACCTTGAAGCCGAAGGTCCGTAGAACCTTAAAGCCGAAGGCAAGACTCTAGAAGCACAGAGAGCGCACCGAACTCTACCTAGCGGTTGACTTACTGTAGGTTCCCGGGCGAGTTGTTTTTCTGAGAACGAGAACAAGTCCCGACCCAAAGAGACAAGTGTCCGCAGATGTGCCCATCTCAGGAAATGAAACCCTAAACCCTAAACCGTAATCAGCACCTGCGCTGAAGAAATGGTTTGCCCTTCATCTTCTTTCACCCAATCCTAATCCAAAAAGGCCCAAGGATTTATGCTTGCGGGTTTTTGTTTAGGCAAGAGACAAAAATGCGCCCGGAACCATAAGCCCTCCTGAACCCAAAGCCCCAGACCTCAAAGCCCAGGAAAAATTGTTCGATAAAAGCCCAAATCCTAACCTCCGGTCTCCGAAACCCCAAATCCTAAGCTCTAAGACCCTGCAATGCGTCCTTTCTAGGTAGGATGGAAATAATATCCGAAAAAAATTATAAGCACCAAAAATTTAAATCCGCCGATCACAAAGCTCAGCTTGCTTGTAAGGCAGCTCCGGGCCGACACATCTCAAGCGCGATCCGATGGCTGCAGACAGGGGCCTAAAACGGATGTTTAGAAGGCCCTACTTTATGGGGCTTCCAGAAGGAGTTTATACGGCTCCTTAGCGAGGTTTAAAAGCACTTTTCGGGGCGTTGATAGGATTTATGGGTTTTTGCACTGGCTTTGATTGGGCTTGTAAAGTTTGTAAGGCTTGTACACTGGGTCGAGAATCCCTGCAGCCTTTCAGCGCTGTCGTCCCGAAGCATCTGGCCTACTTTTTAAGGTTGTTATGCTGCAAAACTACTACAGCGCATGCACTCACCCACATACCACACACATACAAGTAGAAGCTCTTCTTTTTGGGGGTGTGTGTGTCTCTCCCCCTCTCTCCCTCATGTGTGTATATGTATATACGTACATGCATGCACATGCATGCAGGCATACATACATACATATGAGTAGCGAAAAATCCAATATACAAATGAGTAAATGCATAGCAAGAAAATAGCAAGAGCGCACTTACGAGCTGCGAGCCAACTGAGGAGTTCGGCCTCTTGGTCTCAGCAGCCGAGCAGCCGGGCTCAGCTTCAAGCTTTCGGGCCTTTAAGGGTTTCTATGAGGGTTCTATCAGGGCCCTCCAAGGGCTTCTATAAAGGGTTCTATAAGGGCCCTTCAAGGTTCTATAAGGGCCCTTTTAGGGCTCCTTTAGGGTGAAGCGATGTGCAGGGCTCAAGGTTTCGGATTCAGGGTGTATCAGAGTACCAGCGCGCGAGTTTAGGGTCTAGGGTGGAGATGTTTGAGGCTTGTTTTAGTTTGCCGGTTGGGCTTTAGGATTTAAAGAAATGGTTGAGTTTGGCACTTCCTCAGGCATGAGAAATGAATATCCTTCGAACCTGGATAAACAATTTTAGGCTTAGGATGCGTGCTGCGGAGTTTTTGTGGCAGATAGCAAGGCCTGTCGAAGCATGAATGGGTGACTGTCACCGATTATTCGACCAGCAGATGTTTCGTGAACACCTGGCCCGGGCCCCAAACGTCGTTGCTGGAGAACTTGCCGAGTCGATCACACCGGACTTTGCAAGCATGGGGGCAGCAAGCCATCCATATGTGGATATTATATATATATATATATATATATATATATATATATATATTATGTATATTATACTGTATTATATATTATATTATATTATAGTATATTCTATTATATATATACATATGTTACATATGTATATACATGTTTGTTTCATTTTTAATTTGAGCAGGCAAGCCAGCATAGCCCAAAGCAAGCCAGCTTGGAAATCCATACATTCGCAAGGCTGAGACGTTTTGACACTCCCAAAGTTCACTGGCCCAAAATGCAGCTCAGAACACAGAATGCTAAGCCTGAAAGCCTGCACCAAAACCCTCGCAAGCGTAAATTCGTCCGAAAGGAGCCGGGCAACATCAGCCACTGGAGTCCCAAACCATTCTACTATAGGGGCAGAAATAGTTACCAACACTAGTACTATTTTAGGGGTTCCTTATTATATTTATAGTACTATGGGCCCCAAAACCTTATTCTAATTATTAAAGCCCCTGCATTCATCCTAATCCCCAAACCGTAAACTCCCGAAACCCTCAACTCTCTGAAGCCTGGGCTCCCTAAAACTCAGGTTGACCCTAAACTCCCGAAACCTTAAGCTCCCCAAGAGACAGGTCGTGTCCTTCGAGGGCGCAATGCACCGGCCCTGGGTCGGAATACGCCGGTCTTCGGGCGAAGGCCTCCTCCGCCAGGCAAAGACTTCGGCAAGGCCGGGCAGCAGTCTGGAGTTTATAGGAGTTTAGGGTGTACCTGGACCCCAAAAGTATGTAGAATAATGGCCTTTTAACGGTATTGGGCCATTATTTTACGTACTTTTGGGGGTTTAGGGTGTAGGGGTTAGGGGTTTCGGGCTTAAGGGGCTTAAGCTTGAGGCCCTAATAAGCCTTTCTTGTGGCGGTTTGGGGTCTCTAGTGTTTGAGGATTCAGGGCCTATATGGTTGTTTGTTTCCGGAAATAGGGGACCCTAATATAGTACCCGAAATAGTAGGATCCTTATTATACGGACCCCGAAATAAGGTACCCCTAATTTTCGGAAACTCCCAGATGGGCCTTTTCGGGGTGGTCTTAGGCTGTAGAGCGCCGAACCTGGAATTTCCGGATGCCTGACGCCAGAGGAGCGAGTTTGGAATGCGACTGCGATGCGAGGTTGGCAGAACCCGTAGAAGTTGAAGGGGTGTTTCGATAATGTAGGAACCTGATTAAGCAACCCTGGCCTATAACCCCCAAATAGTAGGCTTCATATAAGGAACCCTAAAAAAGGCTCAAGGTTTCTTAATCAGGTTCCTACACTACTGTGTTTAGAGTCGTTTAGAGCGAGCACAGTGGAAAACAGAAACCTGTCGGGACGAGGCGTTGCGAGGTGGCCTGCAACGGCAGCACCTTGGATCAAGAAATAGTTAAAACACAAGGCGGCTCGGGGCTTCAGGATCAAATCCTTGGGCTTGGGGCGTACTCACGTGCACATCTTAGGATCCACATTGCATTGTGAAGTATTTAGGGTTGCAGCGCCTGTTGCCATGTTCGCTGTAAGCATGTCGCTGCTCATAATGAGAATGGCTGGGAGTCCGAAGCATCTTAGCAAGGCTTCTTTCACCGGTGTGTGTCAGTGGCTAAGACGTTTGGCCTTGGCAGCTTGGCAGCTCTTTCTCTGGGCATTCGTTCTTGCGGACTGCACAACCTCTGCTGTAGTGCTCGTGGTGGTTGCGCAGTGTTCTACACCTTTTAGCCTAGGGCAACGAAAAAGAGCAAACCTCACTCCCTAAAAGCCTAACCCTGCACCCAAAAAGCCCTGAAGACACAAAGCGAAATCCCAAGAACCCTAAACCCTACAGTAGCAGAGGTTTGGCAACTTTTACACCTTCTTCTACGAAGACACGGTTGGGAGGATCGCAGAGGATGAGGCAACTCAAGGGAGAATCCCAAAGTGTGCACTGAGCTCTACAGGATTTTGTAAGGGTTGATAAGCCTGAAATCATAGAGCCTTGACGCCCGAGAATTTGACACTCCAACTGGAAGTTTCCGTAGCTACCTCCATGTGCAGTTTCTGAAAGCTCTAGCTTTACTTGCGGCCATCATGGCAGCGCCTAAACCCAGGAACCTTTAACGTCTATGACACTATCACTATGGCCCCAAAACAGACACCCATGAAAACCTTGAACCCGTAACCCTTCTGCACAAAAGCCCAAAACCCGAAAGCCTCGAATCCCGTGCCCTGCAACCCGCATACCCGGCGGTTACAATGACAAGTGTAAGTAGGTAGAACCTCAACTACGAGATCGATATCCCAGAGCTTCCGATTCATTATAACCAACCAAACCAGACCTCAAAAAACGAGTTGAGATGAAAGGGGGTGAGGGATGTTTGGGGTTTGGGTTGGGAGCATGCTCGAGGGTGCGTGTGTCCCCAGGTGAAGCTCATTGCAGAGGGCTTGCTTCAAAAGGCGCCTCGATGTGGTCGGATAGGGATGTGAGAAGGACGCCTCGCTTCGAGAGTTACTTGTCAGACGGGAAACCCTAACCGTTGCCTTTATCGGCTGCGGGATTCAGGTTTCCACCAGGCTGGAACCCGAATCCTAAACCCTGAAGCCTTAAACTCCTCTGGGCCTGGCGCCAGGCACGGAAGCTCCCTAGTGCAAAGGCTGAAACCGTGAGAGTAAAGCACGGACGCTGCTGCTACTTCTGAAAAGTTCCGGCTTACTCTTTCTTTATATGTTGCTGATGGTGTCATGAGCACTAGAATGGGCATGATAAACCAGATGATGATGGTGGTGATGGTGATGATGACGACGATGCTGATGATGATTTTGATGACGATGGCGATGGCGAAGATGGCCACCACGGCGACGATGACGATAGCAGCACGAGTGTGCCGGTTGGGTCGGGGCTGATTACCTTGAGATTTCTATTCCGAGTGCGATCCTGAAATGGAGCCAGCAGCGTGCAAACGAGGAAGGAATCTTGCCAGTCGCTTGTTTCTGCAATTTGGAGCCGCAACCTCTGCAGGTGAATCACTATCATTTCCTCTACCCGATTGCGCAGCTCTTCCTTTGGCTGGGGATGCTCTCCTCCGTGCCATGGCATTGTCCGTCGAATGAGTAATCAGATGTGAAAATCCCTTCCATGCGACAACTCCAGAAGTCACGGGCAGATCTAGGACAGTACTTGGAGGCCCTTTTGACTTAGTAAGTAGGGTTAGTAAGGTAGGTTATGGGGGATTTTAATAGGGTTTCTAAGGGATACTAAGTAGACTTACTAAGTCAAAAGGGCCTCCAAGTAGAGCCTAAGAGCCTCCTGTTGAACTGCACTCCGTAGCAGTATGGCGAACATGACGACAGGCAGTGCTAATTGACTAAGCCAATGGTAGCTCGGTCTCTTGGCATGTTGGTGTCGCTGATGGCAACGGGCAAGGAGCTTCCGACTTTCTGACCAAGGAGAACGTGCATTACAACTCGCAAAGCCTTCTGACATGGCAACGAGGAGCAACTTTCGTGATCGCCATTCAATGCAAAGGCTCGCAAAACTGAGCAAGCCCGTCAAGTCCGAAAAAGCAGGCGGCGAAGCAAGTCCAAAGCAAGATTAGAAGTAGACCTGATGCCAAATCTCTCGACAGGAAACGTAGAGGTCCTCACCGTCATTTCAGCCATCGAACCGAGGTCATGGTTTGTTGCGTCCTCCTTGGGCTCTACTACCAGGCCAACTACCCGAACACACCGGCGATGTGGTGCCGTGGCCATGTGGGAAGTCGCGCTGTACGGCTTCAGGGAATTACCACCCTGCGGGTGACAGGGAGCACGAAGTTATCGGTCACGTCGTACATGTCATGTCGTGTTAGAGGACGACGCACCCAAAGATCCCAATACCCCTTCGTTGAGGAAATTTACCTTAAATTATAGAGGCCTTAGTATTATGATTTACGGTATATTCCTTAATTAAGGGGTATTGGGATCTCTGGGCATGATACAAGAGATCCGAGTCGTAAACAGCAGAAGCTTGCGGGACTGCGAAGCTGAGGCGCTGTTATACCTTTATCCTCGTTGTCTGCGTCATAGGGAGCGTGATCTTCTTGCTCTGGATGAAGTACCACATGCTGCGTGACAAGCAGGACTTTTCCGGACATTATTATGGCATATAATAATATGTGGTCCGATTCACTTCGTTTCAAGCTACTGGACCCGTATAGGAACAACTTGTGTGTTAAAAGCTGTAGATCGATCACTGCACTCCGCATCTTCTCCATTCCTTGAGCAGCCAGCTGCAAATCAGCTCTCGCGTGACCAGTGAGTACAATTCAAGTTTGCCGTTACTGTCACTCTCCAAGTTATTGCACACCGTATAACTCTCAAGTCTGAATTGAAGACACAAGCAAAAATCTGGACCTCGAAGGATACTGCTGGCAGGGATAGCCTACAGAGAGTTGTTGCAGAGCAGGTTGCAAGATAAATTGAATTGAGGGTTCCATGGTTTGGCGATTGCACAAGTCCTGGTGCAAAGCAATCTCGAAGCCATGTAATTACCAATGTACCTCTTCTTGCAGGCCCAACCCTGGTACATATTCAAACTTCTGTTCTTTGCACTTTCAGAGCTGGGGAGTGTCTTGGGCACCTGCATTCAGGAGGAAGTCCGCACGAAGACCTCTGCATCCAGCTTTTTCCATGAGGCCGGCTTGAACGAATTTCGCTTGGATCCCCACCTGAACCACTCGACTGTTTCGAAGAGCTGGAAAAATGAGAGCTCCTACCCGGCAACCTTAAGATAATGTCGGCAAGGACTGCTGCTTGAGGGTCGGCTCATTGCTTCACGAAGGGCCTGGATGTAACGGCAGAGACGGGGAGAGAGAGAGAGAGAGAGAAGGAGAGAAACACTAAGATAATCACTCAACCCTGGACGGACACGAACCCACAACATAATTGTTGCTCTGGGCACTCATGGAAACGACCTAGTAGTAAAGCGGCATGTTGTTAACTCCAATATTAACTCTTCGCGGAACATTAACTATTGTGACAGATCATCGTGGACAAAAGAATAACAGCACTAATAGTGGCAAAGATCTTCATGATGGATGTGCCAATGCTGCAGCCGCTGCTAGAATCCGCACAAGCCCGTCTTCAGACGGGACGTACCACGCATGCTTCAAGTCTGGAAGTTGGCCGGGCTGGTTTGGCAATGTGGGACGTGATGAGGTATGTAACAAGAGTTTCAAGATGCATCCACCACGGGATTCGTGCGGTGCTACGCGGGTTGAAGATGGATGAAGATGGACTGACGGAGGTCACTCTCCGTTTAAGCTCCATTCAAAAGCAAGCAAAACCCTAGCCCTAAAAACCCCCAAAACCGAACGTTCAACCCTTAACCTGAACATCCCTAAACCCCAAACAGACACCTAAATGGGTAGTTGTCAAAATTAAGGTCCCTTTTTGGGTACCCTAAATAGTAGGTGCCGTTTTATAATAGGGACCCAAAAAGGGACCATAATTTTGACAACCACCCAAATCTTAAAACTCAAACAGACACCTAAATCTTGAACCCCACCCTGAACCCTAAACCCCCGAAACCCCAAACAGACACCTAAATCTTAAACCCCAAACCTAAACCCTAAACACCCTGCACGAAACCTTCACAAACTACAATTTCTACTCTAAGATCTACTATAAGCCTCAAACTAACCCTATGAAACACATACTTACACTTATTCAGNAAAAAAAAAAAAAAAAAAAAACAAACAAACCTACCCTGAAGAAGCCTGGAAAGGACTCGGGAGCTCCTTTCGACTCGGCCGTGCCGGTGTTCGACAGCGACGAGCAGGTGGAGGCCGCTGCCACCTTGGCGTTTGATGTAGGCTTGAGGCTTCATTTTAGGGTTTGGGGTTTCGTGTGAAAAGATTTTGATTTTGGAGTCTTACATTCTTTTGAGAGCTTTAGAGGCACAGTGTTTCCAATTTTGTGCGGTTTTGGGACTCAGGTTTCGGCCTACATGATGTCATCAACGTTTTGACAGCTTCTCTTCTGAAGTGAATTTGGGCTTTGTTTCCGAGCATGTGAGTTAGCTCCTGGTTCAGGGAAGGGATCAGGGTTGTTTTTTGCGTTGTTACTGTACTAGAAGTAGGACAGCAGAAGTGGTGGTAGCAGCGCTAGCTGTAGTAGTAGTAGTAGTAGTAGTAGTAGTAGTAGTAGTAGTAGCAGTAGTAGTAGTAGCAGTAGCAGTAGCAGTAGCAGTAGCAGTAGCAGTAGTAGTAGTAGTAGTGCTAGTGCTAGTAGTAGTAGTAGTAGTAGGAGTAGTAGCCGGAACATAGAACTCTTAGCCTTGGCCCGCCATCCCGAGAGACTCCGGATACATTTGCACACGGCTTGGAGGTTTAAGGTTTGGTTCGGGAGCCAGAAGTCCCCCAATTTCAATGCTGATTGTTGAAGGCAGCCTACCGCCAAGCATTCCACACGCCGACTGGTGGTGCGGGCAACATGCTTGCAGAGTGTAGGATGCCTTAGATTCGAAGGTAAACCTTCGGTCTTCGTGGGTTACGCCGGTCGTTGATAGCGGTCAAGGGCCTCGGCTTGAGGATTCGGACGGCTACGGGCGCTTCCACCTCGAAGCCACGGAACACCGCAAAACTTGAAACACTCTTCCCTGGTTTCGCCTGTGGTTTCTCTCCGCACATGTCTTGTCACGGACTGGCTCGGACTTTAATCAGTGTTCCGAGATGCCACCACCACAAAGAGCCTCCGCTTCCATTCGGGCAGAAGGCTGCGAAGAGGTACCCTGCCGAGTGGAGTTGTTCAGGCTTGGGCGGAGCTGCTGACGATGGGATCCCTGACGTTTCTCTTCTGCTAGGAGCGGAGACAAGGCTCTTTCTGGATAGCGTGATAAAGGTGCGCCACAAGATCTCAAGACCAACATTTAAGCCAATAGTCAAGACAAGGCTTCATTCATTCTAGCACGAGGCAGATCCCGAAATACAACAGTATAGCCATTATATAGCGTCATGAGAACATCTCGCCGGCCCCAGAAACCCCAAAGCACGCAACAAAAGCTGACGAGCAACAGAAACATTAATGATAATCGTGCAGCAAATGACTGTAACAAGCATGATGATGCTTGTGAGCGTTGATAAAGCCTTTGATACCCTAGACCTGGGACTCTAAAACAGTTTCCACCTCCAAGGTGATTTGGAGGCTTTTGAGACTGCAGCAGAGGACCTGCGACGTCCGGAAAAGGTTGGTGTCATAAGGGTTGGGATTGAGGGTGTCGGGTTTTGCGTTTAGGATTGATGAATAGATTTAAGGTGTTTTCTGCGGCTTGGCTTTGCATTGTTTCTCCGTGCCCAGCTGGTAGCAGTTCAAAGTTCGAGTTTTCTTGGAAAGTGAGCGTTTGCGATAATATTCCGACAGGGTAACGCAAAACGTAAGCCGGATTTCAGCAAGCCCTGGGTTTGCCAAACTTGTTACCCTGTGAGGCTCTATAGCGTCGGGACCCTGACCCCCGGACCTCTGAACCCACAAGCCGGTAATAACATAGAGACAATATAGGGGCTAAACTATTCAAAGTAGGGTTTTTGGGGGATAATGTCGTCTGGTAAATGGCAGCTTACACTAAGTCCCTAAACCCCAAACCCTAAACCCCTAAACCCTAAACCCCTAAACCCTGAAGTCTTTCTCGCAGGAGTCGGATTCCGGAGCCGTACCCCGGCCGGCGGCATTGCCACAGCAAAGCCGAGCCGGGCAAGGAAACCTGGCAAGACGGGACGTAGAGTCCTTGGGTTTAGGGGTTTAGGGTTTAGGGTCGTAGAGTGCTTGGGTTTGGGGATAAATAACATCTAAACTCGAAAGCCAAACCCCAAAACTCTAAACCCTAATCGGTATCGTCTGAGCATGAGTGTCAAAAATCCCAAAACTCTGCGCCCTAAATTTGCGATGTTTGGGGGTTTGGTTTTTGGGCTCGGGGGCTTTGGGGTTTACAGGGCTCGCGTCGTTTCATCGGCTCGGAAAACAGGTTCTCGCAGTGTCATTCAATGCAGCACAGACCCAGTTTCGTGTGCACTCCACTCCTATTCCTTAAACAGTGGGGAATCGTATTCCCCTAAACCCTAAACCTTAAACTTAAACCTTGGGGAATACTATTCCCCCCCGAGCCCCACAGAGCCCAAAAAGCTGAAACCCCGATGGAATCTCTGGGGTTGTTGGCTTGTCACTGCGCCAAGGACCCCGCCGAAATTCGGAAGCTCGTTCCGACGTGAGCTCGGCTCCGTCGCTGCCCGGCTTCCCCTACGGCTGAGCCCGAATGCGACCTAAATTCCGGTAGGTGTTGGGTTTCGGTGTCAACTTCCGCATTTCGTTCTTAGGGCATGTGGGGCTTGTTGGCTTCTGGGACAAAATGGGTTTGAGGCGTTTAAGGTTGACGATTCAACTTCCCTTCCTGCATCCGGCAGACTGGGCACGTCGCGACGACTGCTTTTAGACTACCTTGTTAACAGTTGCTCGCCCAACGACGGCGAGCCCGCCGGGGAAGCCAGTGAAATCAAGGAGTGTACCTGCAGGGAACAAAACATCTAATGTAGGAGCCTTAGCAATTAGAATAGGGTTTTGGGGGGTTCCTGATTTTTACTATGGTATAATATACCACCAAACCCTATCCTAATTGTTAAGGCCCCTATATTACTGGTAGCGGTTTTGCTGCCAGGCTCGGCTTGCAATATAGTTGTCGACCCAGTGAAGAATTTCCAGCTCTCAGGCGGAGTCAACCGTCCAACATCGAAGGAGGGCTGAGCCTATGATCCTGAAGCCGAAATCCCGAACCAAAATCCTTGCTTCGTCAATGTAGATCCCTGATGACTATACCCCTTCTTTAAGGGCCATCATATATCGGGATCCCTTTCAGAGTCCGTCTTAGTTAAGGGAAGGGGTGGTTAATCTTCCAGCTCCACCCCCATCTCCCCGTTTCTTTAGACGTCCGCTTCCGTGAATTTCGGGATTTGAAGCCCTACTGTAGAGCTTAGGGTTTAGGGTTTAGAGCTTAAACCCTTCGAGAGCCCGTGTCGATGCCTTATGGAACTCGTGACGGAACCCTTACAAGGATCCCTTAAAGGAAGTTGCAGGGACCCTCAAATTAAAGGATGCCTTGAAAGAACCCTCATACTAGGGGAAGGGATTTACGGAAGATGCAGAACCCTTAAAGGATCCCTTCAAACAACCCTTCGAAGGAGCCCTATGTTAATAAGAGCTTCGGGCATGTTCACTCCCTGACTGCGCCGACTCCCTGCCCTGTTTCCGTAGGGAACCTCCGGGTCTTGTCGAGTTGAGCTGTGCCGAGGGAGATATGGGAGTTTCCGCAAATAGGGGACCCTAATATAGTACCCTAAATAGTAGGATCCTTATTATGGGGACCCCAAAATGAGGTACCCCTATTTTCGGAAACTTCCATATGGGGTAGGGTTCAGGAGTTTAGGAGTTTAGTGTTCAGGAGTTTAGGTTTTAGGGTCTGGGGCCATGTGGGAGTTCATTCAAAAAGACGAAACCCTAAACCCCTCAAACCCCTAAAAGACTACTCATATGCGTTTCTTCTGAATTCGGGCTTCCTTTCCTCAGTCGACGCTCAACTCGGAAGCTCTTGGAGACTCTGCGCTCATGCATGCTTCTGCCAATCAATGAAATGGTTCCGGCAGAAAACAGTCAGCACCAGCGCCTCTTGTGTAAGCAGTACCTCCATCAAGAAGGTTCCGTAATGGCACATGAAATTCGGCGCTTGATTCGGTTCTGTTCCACATCTTTGATTCCATTTTCCAGGCCTAGGAGGAACTTAAAGAACCGGCTGCACAGGTGGCTATGAGGTGCTGGAGCCAATGGAAAACGTCCAGCCACTTGGCACAGAAGTCCCGAGGCCCTCCGGAGTGGTACCTCGGACAAGAACACAGGTTGTTCCCTTGGGGCACGTGGACGTTACTTCACAATAGTGTATGACAGTCCTGGCTATCGTTCACACCCGTAAAGGGCCCATTTCCATAGGGGCCTTAATAAGTACCTAAGTATACTATTTTGGGGGTTCCTTATTATAATTATACTATACTGGGCTCCAAAACCCTATTCTAATTACTAAGGCCCCTATATTCAATGCTTCAGCCAAGAACTTCAGGTTGGGCTATTCTGCCTTCTGGCAGCATCAAGAGGCACGGCAGGGCATGCCGCAGCGCCTTCCCTTCCGCCACTGGGATGCACCCAGCGCAGCAGTGTTTCTCGAGTTGGAATGGACTGGCGGTGGCTTAGGCTTTAAACCTGCGTCGCATGAAGAGCTTGAGGGTCCAGCTTGACATACGACCACAACCCGTGCTGAAAAATGCGCAGTCACGGAGCCAGAAAATGGGCCAAGAGAGTGACACTCATGGACGGGTGTCAATGTAGGAGTCTCAGTATTCAAGTCGAGCCCTAAACCCCTGAGCTCAATATAGGGGCCTCTCGTATTAGTTACCTATACTATTTTGGTGGGCTCCTTAATCTAATTATAGTATACCCCACACACCCTATTCTAATAATTAAGGCCCCCATTTTACGAAGCCCAGAGCTGAGGCTTGAAGAGGTTCCCAAGAGTTCAGAGCTTGCAGCTTCCACGAGCCGTGGAAGTGCTCAACAAGTTTGCAACGCTCCTACTATAGGGGCTTGAATCATTAGAATAGGGTTTTGGGGGGTCCCTTACTATTATGAATATAATATACCCCCAAACCCTATTCGAATTACTAAGGCCCCTACATTAAGCCCTGAAAACGACCCTCTTTGTGGCGAGTCGTAAGGTGCTGTGAACTGCCACCTGCCCATGGCAAGTTTGTCGTTGTCGTTGGCAGTGCAGCCCTGAGACAGGGAGCTAGGCCTGCTGAGAGATTGCTCTCATATTAATATTTGCCATCACCATTGCTACTACCACTACCACTTACTACTACTACCACTTACTACTACTACTACTACTACTGCTGCTTCTACTGCTGCTACAACGACTGCTATTCACTGCGACTAGCAGTAGAGTGAAATAAATGATCAGAGATTGACAGGGTTGGGTTTCCGGGCCCTAGGAGTACAGTTCTGATGGTTGGGAGGTTCGTGCTTTTGAGGGCTGTGTGCAAATTGGGAGTTTCCGAAAATTAGGGGTACCTTATTTTGGGGTCCGTATAATAAGGATCCTACTATTTAGGGTACTATATTAGGGAGGGCCCTTTATTTTCGGAAACTCCCAATTCAGTGGCGACCTGCATAGCTGCTGGGGGCTGCAGAATTGGAAACCAGAGCACAAGAGGCCTTAGACCTCGTGAGGCTTGTGAAAGAGTGCAGCACCTGCTGAAATTATGTGGTGCGCGGCGGGCTGCCGAGATAAACGATCTTCTGGTGCTTGACGCCTCCTGCCTGAATCCTTAGGTTGTTCACGCGGCAGAGATCAAGGGAGAGACAAACAATGGCCCTGATTATCTGTAGTAGTAGTAGTAGCAGTAGTAGTAGTAGCAGCGGCAGTAGCAGGTGATAGTAGTAGTAGTAGTAGTAGTAGTAGTAGTAGGTAGTAGGTAGTATGAGGTAGGAGTAGGTAGTGGTAGGTAGTACTAAGTAATGGTCAGTAGTAGTAAGTAGCAGTAAGTAGTACTCAGTAGTACTAAGTAGTAGGAGCAGTAGTAGGAGCAGTTGTAGTAGTAGTGGTAGTAGTAGCAGTAGTAGTACCACCATACAACCCCTCTATCCAGTATGGTACAACATACCCTGAAGCCCTATCCTACATTACCCTGAACGAGGTTATGCAGGTCGTCAACAAGATTACCAAGACGCTCACCGAGGGCTTCGCAAAGAGCTCTGAGCAGGTCCGGTAGTAGATCCCCAAGCGTCCAAAGGATCCAATAATCAGGTACTCGGTTTTGGGATAGTAGTTATGTAAGTTAGGATTGGTGAGTATATGGTTATTACGCACTTGGAGCCTTCGGGATTCTGTTCCTTGCAATCCCGACTTTATTGACTAATGAGGGAAAGTGTTATATGAAGCATATCTTCCCTTCTGTGACTTACTGACCTTCAGGACCCCCCCTTTGACTCTACAAAAGTAGGATCCGTAGTATAAAAGTCAAGTTTTGTTGGACCCTCTAGTTCCACTGAACCTTTTAACTCAAAGATCGGAAAGCCCTGTAAGCCCTAAGTTCAAAGCCGCGAGGCCTAGATCCTAAACTCAACAGCCCAACAAAGCCTATAGAACGGCCGCATTCTCCTTTTTGATCCATCAGAATTATCGAATTCCGCAGAACCCCTGACGCATTCTTTCGGCCTCCCGGCTATAGGTCCTTCGTCCTTCGATTCCAAGTTCTGTTTCAGGGTTTAGGGTCTAGGGTTTGGGCGTCCCAAAGTTCGGAGAGATTAGGCTCCAGCCCTGCCCTGCTTTTCAGGCGTTTCTTCATCACTACAGAGTGTTTAAAAAAGCACCCTGAACCCTAAACCCCTAAAGCCTAAACCCTAAAAAACATAAACAAAAACAATCTCTTTGGACAGCAGGCGTCTGGAGAAGAGCCTCCGGCCGACGAGGATCTGCGGCCACAAGGGTGGAGACATAGATTCTGACATGCTTTTTATCTAGCCGCACATTTCAAGATATGGGAGAGATAGTCATATAGTGTCATATATCACTTAGACCACGATAAACGGATAAACGGTTGTAGATGATTTCTTCGGAGTCTGGTGCCTCTTTTCAGACTCCGACTTCAGGCTCCGAGAACTGCAGCCGGCCATTTGGAGCTTGCCCTAGAAAGGGTTGAGGATAATTTTAGGGTTTAGGGGTTAGGGTTTAGGGGTTTATGGGTTCCTGGCAGGTGCAAACGGGCTTCCATACAGGTATCATAATGGCCTTATAGACCGGAGAAGTTCTGCAGGAGGAGGAGCTGAAGAAGGTGGAGCGCTTGTTCAGCCTCTTGGCTGGGCAAAACAAGAGGCAGATGAAGGTAGGCCAGGTAGGAACGGGCGAATCCCAAATAAGAATCCTGGTATAAGGGGAGCCTTCGTCCCACATTTTGAAGCCCTTGATGGCAGAGCCTGAAATTTGCCTTTCAGGGGCTGGTTGAACATGTCGAAGCTGACGATACAACATTATGCGACAGGGTTGCTGCGAGTTGCACCCTGCCCTGAGTGCGGAGAGCAAGAGCACCCCAATACAGCCACAGGTGCCATTGATGTGGACGGGTCGGGCGAGCTTGACAGGACGGCACTCTTTCAAAAGTAGAGAGGCGGTGCAACGGGTCTGTCTAGCTGCGGACGATAGCATTCAAGAACACCCCGAAAGGTCTCCCGAAGCCGCCTCGCAGCCGAGGTTGAGAAACGTCATGCAGCCCACTTCAAGCAGTCAGCTCCAAAAGAAAACGGCCAGTTTAATGGACTTGTGCGGCGCTTCTTAATCGGAATAGGGACACCCAAACGGTCCAGGAACAAACCCTCGTCAAGAGGGTGGCACAAGAACCGGCCACTTCTGTCCATCTCTTGTAGCACAGGCTTAGAGATTGTAGGCTCCACCCTGCCGCAACATCTCTAGCTCCGCGCTGCCCGTGCAGGCAAGAGGTTCTGCAGGGCTTGATGGCGTCCGTCTGTGTGGATCACTTCACTCTCACGCAGCAGGACCCGGCGGAACATCCTGGATGATTTGGGTGTTTGGACAAATGCGGTCGTCTTCGGGCTCTATATTCTTAGGGCATGGGCACATCCTGAAAGGTGCCCCTTGGCTGCTCAGAAAGTCTTCAGGGACCCAGGGAGCACATGACGAAAAGAAACATAACAATAACAATCATTGTAATAATTGTAGCAATATTAATTAGTAAGGACACCTGAACATGGTTTGGGAGCGGGTCCATTCGCAGAACGCTCCTGCAACACTTGTAGGTTGCGGGCTTTCAGAGGTAGGAATTTCAGGGTCGACAGTTGACTCTGAAGGCTCAACAAGCTCTGTTGGAATTCGGCGAGGTTATCAAGAATTCAGAGGGAAAGTCTCCTCAGTTTCACCGATCGCCTCTATGCCGCAAAATTCTCTTACAAGCCCTCATATATAAGTCTGCTCCTGACTGGCGTTACTGCAATCATTGCCATTACTGACAACATCACGCTAAGGCGGGAGAGCAATAGTGCCAAATGTCCGCCCAAAACAATACTCGACGGGATGACCATAATTACATATTTTTCCCAACACAAGAAGCATCCAAGCACTTTGGAGCCCAAGACAGTTCAAAACTTTCAGTAGGTTGAATTAAACAAAAGCCCTTAATTATTGAGGCCCCTGTACTGCTCTTCTGAGTCGTGCCTGATGAGATCCCGCCCCCCCCGCTCCCGGCAGGAGCTGGCATCGGCGTTTGAAGAGATTTGGACCGTTCTGGAACCTCCGTCGGCAAAAAGACAGGAGTATTGTGGGATACGATACAGCATGGTAAATCTGAAAATCCGAATCCTGCAAGGGATGAAGCAGTGTCCAGGATTTAGCAAGGCCTCCCATTTTCAGAGATGTGAGGATGCAGTCAGAACTCTAATAGGAGTTTGTTCAGAAATCCAACAAGCTAGTGGTATGAAGTTTAACACTGAGTCGTATTAATTTGTCGATCTGCGGCTTCTGAGACTGTCCCCCTGTTTCCGCATCCCTCCCTGAACCCAGGATGCCTCCAACGACGGCAAGGCAGGATTTGTCGTAGTCCTGGCAGCTTTCATGAGTCCAAACCTGTTAGCTTCAGAGATAAACACGTCCAACCTCCGTCACAGAGGCAGAGATGTAGGGTTTAGGGGAGCTATGTCAGTTAAACATCGGCAGGCGCCGAAGCTATCGCTTTCTCTATGACACTATGTCCACTGACTTTTTGTTGACTCTGTACACGGTTGCTATCGCCCAAAATAGAACCTGAGGCTTCGAACTGCTTTGCAACTCAGCTGGACCCTTGTAATGGGAATGCAGCCACGAATCTGCAGTTGGCTTGTTCCACGCAGCACGCGATTAAGCAGTTTAGACTTCCGTATCGAACGACGAATTGGCCATCACGTCGCCTCTGTCTGCGAGACTTTTTAGAAACAAGAGCCCGCAACCTGCATGGAAGTCCTGTGACAGAGGTATAACAAGAAAGCCAGCGAAGGACGCTGGCACCGCTTAGACAGCCAGCCCTGAAACTGCAAATCCCGAAGAATCAAAGCCAAAGTTCCTGTACCCCGAAATCCCTAAACCCCAAACCCTAAACGGCCCTAAACCCTGAACCCTAAAGCGTAAACCTGCAGTCGTTTGCAACTGAGAAGTTTGTCTGCAGGCCGTAGACTCAGAGCTGAAATCTTGACAGCCCTGAACCCAAACTTCGGGAAGAAAGACGTAATATAGGGGCCTAAATAATTAACAATATTATTCCCTTAGGGTTCCTTATTATATCTCTACTGTAGAGGAGCCCAAAACCCTATTCTAATCATTAAGGCCCCTGCACTTATCTCTGACAGGTCTGCTTCGAGGAATTCTGTGAGGCGATTCGAGGTGCATTGACTTCTGCTGGCTTTTTTTGGTGTCGGGGGGCTTTTTTTCAAGCTCGCTTAAGGGGTGAGCGGCCGTACACTTTAGTGATTTAGAGTCGATGTTCATGGACTTCCCGGCCTAGGTTTTCGGGCCGCGGGTTCGGGCTTTGGGCACTAGGGTGCTTAGCATGACCATGGGTTCAGGATGGGTGTGGGGAGTCAATAATTCAATGAGGCAGAACTGGTGTCATAAGCTTTTGCAGGACTTGCTGAGGCCCAGTTAGAGTGCGAACAGCAGCCCACAGCTTTTGCCAAGGCTTGTAGTTCCTCATTGCGACACGCAGCTGTTGTCTGGCAATGCGCGCATCCTGAACATGAGGGGCTATAGCAGTAGGGCTGCTTATGCTTCATGTCAATGTGCTCGAGAGCTTTGCCGAAGCCTCGAATATCGGAGTGCGGACAGTTGGGCAGCCTTGCCAGTGCATGTCTGAATGCTGCTATACAGGGTTGAGGGTTTAAGGCTTAAGGTCGCTGAACCCTAAAACCGCACCTGGACGTTCGTAGCATGTCCATGAGCCATGTTTTGTGGCCCCTCGGACCTAAAACCGTCAGCTGAGAGCAGTATTTATGATAGCGAGACAGCTTCAGGTTAGTGTACTATGCCACATTGTGAACTCAAAGCTGAACCATAATTAGTGTACGGTTCCTCTTAGCCCCTGTCCATGTCATCCCAGACCCCGTTTCGACAGAGGATACCGAAGCAGCTTCCAACCTTCCCTGGGACGTGCTGACAGCGTTGTCACAAATGCGGAATCTGGGAATCATTATGACGGTATGTCCAATGTGAATATAGCTGAGAGAGTAAGGGGTTCAAGGCTCACAAGAAGTATCGAACCCTTCCTGTTTCGGTCTTGGATGCGAGAGACATGGTTTTCCGGACGTAGAACCCTAAACCCTAAACCCATAGCACTGCATGAGGCCAAAATAAAAAAGCTAAAAAAGCCCCTGAATCCCCAACCCTCCCTGGCACCCTCAACCTTAAGCATCCCGGAGCAACTTTTTGGGGCCCTGGGTAAACCCTAAAACCCTAAACCCCTTAAACCCTAAACCCCTTAAACCCTAAAACCCTAAACCCTAAACCTCCATCCGAGGACCGCAAGCTGAAGCAGAGCTCCGGCTCACTCTGCAACTCTGGCAGCAGATGTGCAAGGGCATTGAAGGGTGTAGGCTTCAAGGTTAAACCCAAAGACCTAAACCCGAGTCGCTTATGCCCCGAGCTTTGAGGCTCGGAGTTGCTGTTTATGTGAGTTTCAGCATCGTCAGGGTTTAAGCTCTAGGTGTAGACTCGTGAGGCCCGCGTTTTAGATCATGCTACTGACATGCACGCCAATCTTTCTTTACGGGCGCTTCTGCTTGGTTTTGGTGTTGCTCTGCGACATTTGTTATGGTTGAAAGAAACAGCGGAGGCTCAGGTCGTAAACAGGAGCCGGACTTCCTTTGTTATTAAACTGTTGAAGTCGCCTGGTGAAACAGGGGCAATGCTGCTTGAAAGGGCCGACCTTTGCTGCACGAATGTGCCTGGGTGCCCCAGGACCCTAAGCGTCTCCATACATGCTGACTTGCAGTTTTTTGGCTCACTCATCATACTTCCTGGTCTTCTGTGTCGCTCTGCACCATGGCGATGACGAGGGAAGAGCGGATGGAAAAGTATCAGGACGGGCTGACAAGGGAAAGGGCAGCCAGAATTGCTAGTTTCAAAAATCTGTTCAATGCTGCTGGTTTAGCACGTCTGTTTCCTGAGGTATCGATATTGATTAAAGAGGATTGGCAGAGATTTGCGATGCTCATCTGACCACATGGTCGGTGCGGTTTAAATTAAATTATGGCGGATTTCCGGAAGGAAGGACATGCCAAGCTCGCAAGACATGAGTCGAAGCTCAAGATCAATGTTGTCAAAATTCAATAAACATCTGTAGACAACGGGCATCTCGATGCTGCTGGAGACCATAGGCATAGCCATCATGGAGTCTGTCACGACAGCCAACGCATTCTTCTCGAAGTCCTTATGCGGGCGCACCACATTAAGTTTGCCCGGCTTCGACCCCAAACCGTGCTGCGAGGCCCTGGGATAATCTAGGGGCCTTAATAATTAGAATGGGGTCTTGGGGCCCATGATACTATAATAATAATACAGAACCCCCCCGAAAAAAAATAGTGTAGATAATTATTTAGGCTTCTAGACCAAATCCTTATACTAATCCTTATAGACCCTTAGAGGGACCCTTAGGTAATTGTTAAGGCCCGTAAAGAATGCCGCATGTGACCGATGTAAGAAGCCCGCAGGCGACAAAGTCACTGACGGGACGGATTTCGCACCGAGAGAAACGGTTCCAGCTTGCACCTCAGCAGCAAGTTGTGCAGACGGTTCCCAACCCTTCAGCACGACATCTTCACCCTTCTCACACACCACCTGTCCAGCCATGTTCAGCCTACATCGTCATGACTTAAGTGCTTTGGCAGAGTTCCCTCTTCAGCGAGAGTTGTCAGAGCAGCCAAGGCAGGGCAGGTTGGCATAGTGCAGTAGAACATGTTGCATTCCAGAGTTAGTTATGGAAGGGGGGTTATTCGAATGAACTGGAACTCTTCCTCCACACTGGAACTCTTCCTCCACAGCACCGCATGTCATCGACAGCGCCTAAGTTTTGAAGCAGTCCCCCCCCACAATTCCCGCCTGGTTCTGCTCTCCATGACACTATCCACTTAAAAAACGCCGGGCAGCTTGGAATCGAGAACCGAAGGGTTGACATGACACCTAAGCCCCAATAAACGCCAAGCTGACGGACGGGGGTTTAAGGCTTGGGGTTTAGGGTTTAGGGTTTAGGGGATGCGAATACAAGAAGATCGGGAGACTGCCAGGTGGCCTACACCATTTCTACGATGGTCTTCGGTATGATCTGCAGTGCCCTTGGCCCATCCATTCCATGGCTGGCGGGCAACGCAGATGTGTCTCCGGAGGCCCGATGGGATGGCTAGGGAGAGGTCGGAAGATTCATGCATGACTTGCTGTTGTGATCCCAGTAGTGGTTTCGATGATGGTGAACAAGATGGTGATGGTGACAGTGATGCCCGTGATGGTGAGGATGGTGATGATGATAATGACGACAACTGGGAGGAGTACGAAACTAGGATGACGATGACCATGATGAAGAGATGAGGAGAGGTCATGATACGGCCGATAAGGATGATGATCACCAGAAGATTCTGCTAGCGCCGGCACGGAAATCCACCATGCCAGCCGTCTTGCTGCACGCTTTTTCATTTAAGTGTTCAGAGGCTTTACGCTGATGAAATGAGTTCTGCGTTTCTACACTAATAGTTAGAAGCTCTTTTTATGTCATTCGATCGCTGGGTCTTCTTCGTTGTTGGACCCCTTGCCTCCTGCAACCAGGTGCTCGGATGGCTCCCGGCTGCTCAGGCCCTGAACACCGGGTTCCTTTAAGATTTCCTTAGGGTTCCTTTAAGGGTTCTTTAGGGTTTAGGGCTTAGGGTCCATATATACTACCATTATGGAACTCACTGGGGGTAGGATGGCTTAGGATGTTGAGGTTGCTTTAACTTCTTCGCATGAGCTCTTAGAAGGTTTTTGAGCCGTTTCTTTTCACTTGTTTGGAGCTGTTCTAGAAGATGTTGAACATGTTAAAAACTGTTTCGAGATCTTCTAGACTACAGTTCTACCCAGCTAATGGGACTTCACTCTATTGGGGGGGGGGGGCAGGCATGGACCTTGTCTTCGAACAGTTTGGGTGCGGCTTCGAAGTTTGAGCCCCTGCTCCGGCCTACATTGCATCCAAAATTCCATGGGTTCTTTCGGCACAACACAACCTCTGAAGGTCTGATCTTTAGGCCTTGGATTGCGGAAGTTCAGTTTCTTCGCATCTCCAGCAATGCCTAAGCTTTTCCGAATCCCTTGAGCCCCATGAGTTTCTCTAAGTTCTGTAGAAAATAGCACTTGAAGCATGGCTTGGGGTCGCTGAGACGTTTCCACTCAGCACTCAGAACTCAGCCATGCCCTGAAGTTCTTGCATCCTTAATAGAGGAACCTAAATAATTACCAATACTTTTTTGGGGTTCCTTATTATAAGTATAGTATAATGGGCCCCGAAACCCTGTTCTAAGCATTCAGGCCCCTACCGTATCCTTCTTAGATATAAAAGTGCCCACGTGCAAGATGGACAGTTCCGAAAATCCCTTGGCGTTTGGGTGCGCAGTACTCGACGGATGAGCCCGGTGCGAGGGCGTATGATTTCGTTTCAGGGCAGGTCGGCCTCTCCGAACCAGATGCATCTGGCAATCAGCCTAGCTGCTGTTTTAGGTTACAGGCCTTGAGGTTACTGGGTTCCCGATGAGCCAGCCGCCCTAGACCCTGAGACGCGAGACGAAGCCCTGTGCAATGAAGGCAGTGATGTGCATCGCTTCGGGCTTGGCCTCAAGCCTCATGGCGTATGTGCCACGGAGATTCCACCATCGCATGCTCTTTGTGATGATGTTGCCGGACTGCAGGGTGTTTTTGAAATTGGAAGGGTATGCCGCATTCGGGACGTGCTCGGCGACAGGATCCTGAATTGCGCTATGGTGTTGGGAAGGTGACCGGAATCCTTCAACGGTCGCCCTTTACACTGTCTTGCAGTAGAGACGCTGATGCTAGTTTGGGATTGCAAGTGTTGCTGTGTTGTGTTAGTTGGTGACGACTCCTTGCAATATGTCCATGGCTTCCAAAGCAGATGGTCTTGCATGTTGCTGTTGCACTTGCTGCAATTGTTACTTTTGCGATGGTCTCTGCCACCGGTTTTCGTCCTCCGATGGCGACGACCCTTCGTGGTACTTGTCTAGTATGGGTATTGCATGCCGTGCAATGGCGGCCGGGTTTGCGCAGCGGCAGGCTTAAATGCCAGAGAACATCAAAGAAGTCAACCGACTGCGTGTCCTTCGCACTCTGTAAGCATGGCAGCCCTAAGCCAAGTGACTGGCTCCAAGATCCATTTAAAAGCCACCACGGTCACAGCCAACGCCACTAGAATGCCTCTTCTACGACTGCTAGGTTCGCTGCCGGTGGCGACGACACCCAATTTCTCGCCTTGCTTTCACTGTCATCCCACGAAGCCTCACCGGAAAACTGCTCGGCCGATCTTGTGACATCGCTCTACCCAACCCAGTCCCTGATGCGTGGATGGCAATCCCGGATTGTCTGCAGCTTCCCACTTTAAAGTCATAAGCCCGAATCCAGGCTTTGGCTTGGTGGATTCTTTGCGCTGCTGCCGATCGCGAGCCAGACCCTGCTTGCGCCACTGGAAGAGAATTGGATCAATGCAGACTCCTTCTTATCGTCATGGTTATGAGTTATGACTGTTACAGGTGCGAATCCTGCAATATGTTCGTCTTCTCAGTCTGAGAGCTGATAAGCACACAACCAGCACCACTCCCTCCATAGCACTACCATCGACGCTCCAGCATGTTCTGCGCGATCATGGGGAAAGCGGGGCTCGGAACAAGACGTGCGCGTGTTCTATCTCTTCTGCCCCGCAGCTCGAAACCGTTAACCGGCAACCTCAAAACCCCACCCACACATAAATTCCTACACCCCGCGCCCTACCTACAACCCTCCCCTAAACCCTGAACCCCTTAACCCGACACCCCCTTGAGCCCTTCCCTGATATATCCGAGGCTTGTCTTCACCTACGGCTTTCAGGTCTTGCCTCGACCGAAGCTCGTCAAGGAAGGAATGTCTCAGGCTTGAGGCTTCTTCGTGTATCTTCAAAAGGGTTCATTGGGGTTTTAGGATCTTGGACACACGTTCTGGGCAGAGGGAGCTCCCGGGCCACGAGGCAAGCCCGCTGTCTCCTCACTGTCTTGGGTTTTAAGGGGGCGTTAGGAGTGCGGGCTCTTAAGGTTTCATGGTTTAAGGCTTTTGGTTGGGATGCAAAAGGGCTTGGCTGTACCATTGTTTTTTTCCTTTTGGAGTTTCATCCTCGACATTGCTTCCATTGTTGTCGTGGCCGTGTGTGATGTTCTGCAGTTGAGGCGCTTGGGACTGTTGAGGTTTGCAGGCTTTGTGCCGGGCTTCCGGCAAGGTGTGCGACAGAAGGAAGCTCCACAGATTTGCTTTGGCTTGTGAGCATCTTGAATTTGTTCAGGCTTGGTAGTGACAGACAGGGTTCAGCATGATGCTCAAGTGCACCCTAAACCCCCAAACCCTTAACTTCTAGATAGTACGAACCTGCAGCACTGTTCACAGCGCGATGGGATAGGATGAATCTGGATGCATGAAAGGCCGGTGGGATGCGCAGGCTCAGCCACATTGGACTTCCTCACATTTCCTATCAAGAAACAGTAGTGATCACCAACCAACTTGACACGGGGGGCATCAAACCCTAAAACCTGCACCTTAAAACCCCGAATCCAAACAAACCCTCAAACCCTAAACCCTAATTTAATACTTGTACCTTGATACCTATACTCCGAAACTAGATTTTTAATACATTTTTTACCCAATATGGATCCCTTACAGAAACCCTAAACCCTAATGCAAGGTGGATCGGGCAGATGACGAACCTGCTGGTCTCGGAGCTCTACGAGGATCCGAGCCTTTCCAGCGCTGCCCAGAGCTTCAACCAAGGCTCTCGCAGCTCAAGTCGGTCTCGGGAAGGGAGGGGGAAGGAGGGGGGTTAGGGTTGAGGGGTTTGGGGCTGATCTCAAGGCGGTCTCGGGGGGGGCTTAGGGCTGAGGGTTTAGGGTTTAGGGTTCAAGGTTTGGGGGCTTAGGAGGCTCTAAGAGGCTTCGACAAGGCTTCTAGAAGGGTTTCGGGAGGAGAGGGGAGGGGGGGGGCGGAGGCTTACGGTTGAGGGTTTGGGGTTTAGTTTTTTTTAGGGGGCTCTCAGGTTCTAAAAGGGCTTTTTGGATTGCTTTTTTCCGGGTTCTAGAAGGCCTCTATCAGCTTTTTCTGGGTTTTACCCAGGGTTGTGTCGCGATTGACGGGATGCTGGAGTCAAAAAAGCGAGGGTTTGGCGTTCCGGCCTTCACACAAAAGATTGCATTCGGAATGTGTTTCTTCTAGGCCAGTGGCATTGTATCAAGTGTGTCCGCGACATCACCCCGAGACAGAACCCTACATGACTGCATGACTACCTGGGTAAAGCCTTAAGAAACTTCAGGCTTTCAATCACAGGGTTCATAGGGGGCCCCTGTGGAGGGGACCCCTGTGGGTTGCATTTGCCGAACTGGCGTGTTGCGGCCCAATGGAGCCCAATGGGGCCTAATGGGGGCAAATGGGAAAGCCATTGGGCCCCATTAGGCCCCAGTGGGCCGCAACACGCCCATTCGGCAAGTGCAAGCCACAGGGGTACCCTCCACAGGGGCCCCTTATCAACCCGATTCAATTCAAGCTCCTTTGATGAAAAATCCAGCTATCTTGTTGTCTTAATCTGGATAATGTAGGTAGATCTTCCTACATGAGGCCAGGAGACCACGTTCGACCACGGAAGCCCCACGACTTCGCCCATCCTCAACGGAAGAGAGCGGGACAGACAGGATTTTATTCGTTTCAAAATTATGGATTCTATAAGTCACTATAGTAACTCCTGCACGCAATAGTTACGGCAAAGATCTGATGCTCAGTTCTACAACTCTGCGAGAGCATCGAGGGCGTCAAACCCTAAATGTTGACCTGAGAAGCCGGAAACTCGAAAATGCACTTTTTCTAGGTGGATTTGCATTCGGCTGCGTGATCATGGTGCTTCTTGAGCAGTTTCTCAGCTCTGCAATAAGAAATTAATAAGAAGAGTACGGAGACTTCAGGTTTGGGCTTTGGGTTTCAGATTTTTCAGGTTTCGGAGCCTGGGTCTCCGGACTTTAGAGATTCGGTTTTTTTGGGTTGCAGGGGCATGGTCTGGTGTCTGGGAATAAGGGATCTTTGAGGGTTCCTCTAAGGGATCTATAAGGGATCTATAGGGTTTAGGATTTAGGGTTTTGGGTTTAGGGGGAATCTACGTAGACTGGCTAGACTTGGGTCCAGTAGCAAAAAGGGAAAGGAATCTATGTCTGGACTGCGGCTTCTCGGTTATTGTCTGGGCTCAAGTATTTTAATTGAGGCTGTCGGGTTCGGTATCTGAGGCGTTGGCATTTCACGGCTTGGGATTGGACATGACCAGCGAGACCATAGTTCATAATGCATGCACTGCTAGGGGCAGATGTAACAGTAATCGTCGTTATTTTTGTTTTTTCTCAGCATGGGCACCTTCACCAACATAGCATCACCAGAATTATCATCTGCCTAATAACAAACTGTAGCGTCGTTGTCACCTGGCTGGTACGGAGAAGACAGCGGCGCTGATCACGCTGAAGCTGGTGCCGGCACAAGTATGCAGGAGTGCATTGACTAACCGTGACAGTCAGGTCCGCCGAAGATGACAGAACTAAGACATTGCCGGAGATGCCGTGTTGAGATATACTAACCATGACGACCGTGCTCTTGAGGCTTTCATCGGCCACCTTCGGCACCGAGGTCATGTTCTACCTTGCTGGAGGCCATGCCTAATTGACCCTCTATGGCTCGATGGTCTTGAGTACTCTAGTACGACAAGGTCGCTGCTTCTAGGCTTTGGTCGCAGTTGTTTTTGGCATCCTGCAAGAGGTTTGCGCAAGGTGCGATCAATTGAGAGGTGGCTGACATCTGAGCTGCATAGGCTTCACCGCCCTGTCGTCCCTTCTTTTCCTGAAGCTGCCTATGCCTCCTGGCTGCAAGAATTGTTTCAGCATTTCGGGTTCCAAAGTTTCCGAGCGTCTGCCCAGCCTGTACAGTAGGAAAAAACGAGATCATCTCGCATGCGTACGGTTGGTCGGCGTTTACGCAGCTACATTCGCGGGGATTGGGCATAGGCTTACTGCTTTCTCAAGCCTTTATGCACGACTCCGCTGTCTTAATTAGCAGTCTGTTGCTTGTCCCTGTGATAAGAATTAGTGAACTCGGGGAGTTGTTCCAAGGCTGCAGGAACCACAGTGAAATCAAGTTCGCTTCAACCGATAATCCTCCCTCGTTTTGAACCGTCAACTGTTTAAGACATCTGCATGGATGGAGCACATGTTTGGTTTGGGTGCAGTTGTTTGCAGCCCTGGTAGGCTGGACGACAAGCCAGCACCAGCCAGCAACGAGCCGCGGTGCTCTCAAATGCCCAGCTGCTTGTCACGGTTTAGGCTTTCAAGCAATGTGGATTTCTGCCAACCCTTCCTTCCGGACCGCGATTCTCGCGGTTGGGCTGTGAAGGTTGAAATGCTGCGCGAGGGGCTAGACCTCTGCACTCTGTGGTCAAGGTATCGTAAACTGTTGCAGGGCGTGAGTGTCACAACGGTTGCAAGGCCTGGACTCATGGGATCTCATGCGTAAGGTTACTTCCCAAGTCCCATGCAACCGGCCCCTGGAGACAGGCTGCTTCACGCTCACTTGCAGCGGCCTCGGCATCTTGGCTGTTGGCCTGGAGGCTGGACAACCAGTGACCACCACTGTTGCAGCACAGGTACAAGCGGCAGTCGTCGTCACAGTGTAGTAGCAGTTGCTGGTGGTAAGAGTACTAGTAGAAGTAGCACTAGTAGTAGTCGTAGTAGTAGTAGTAGCAGCAGCAGCAGCTGCAGCGGTCGTGGTGGTGGTGGTGGTGATGCTTGTGGTGCTGCTGGTGCTGCTGGTGGTGCTGCTTGAGGTGCTGCTGGTGGTGCTCGTGCTGGTGCTGGTGCTGGTGCTGCTAATACTTGTAGTACTCGTAGCAGTCGTCGTCGTGGTAGTAGCGGTAGCCGTAGTCGTGGCAGCAGTAGCGGCGCAGGAGGAAACACAGCTACTCCGACTCCGACGACGAGTGCTACCATACCTTGTTTGATTGCTACCACACTCGGAGTACAGTGACTGTTGCGACTGCTGCCACTGCTCGCATCGGGGTGTCTGGTGACGACTATCTACCTGTACTCTGCTACACGGGCTTTTGAACCAGTGACTTCCGCGGAAGGCACGTTGAGGATGCATGAGAGGTCTGAGTAACTAACAAGTCTTGCAGTAAATACGCTACATTGCACCCCACCCCAAACCCTTATTCTAGTTGTTCAGGTCCTTTTAAGAGTTACTTGAGCTCACGCGACAAGCTCCTGTCTTGCAGGTCGCATGCGGAACCTGGCTGATCACATCCATGACCCAGACTCTCAGCTGAACCTCCGCTTCCCCTAAAGGGTTTTGGGTGTTGGGGATGCAGAGTTGTATCAAGGTTTCTATAAGGGTGACTCCAAGGGGGTACTATTGTACGGTAGAGATGTATACATTGAGATAGAGAGACACTCAGACAAACGAAAGAATACAATATGCATACATATACATATATATATATATATGCAGGTATAATGTATATTCATACAGATAGAGTGCCTGCTTCCGCGATCAGACAGCAAACAGCTGTTCACTGAGCGAACCTCCACATCCTAAGTCCAAGTGGATCCAAACGGGTTGTGTTAGGGCTATTGTAAAGAACCCTAAACCCTAAACCCCGACCCCCTCCGCATGGCTTCCAGGATTGGGTTCTCCTCGGGGACCGCAGCTGCCTGCAACGTGACCTTCTGGATTCTCTTCGCCGTGTCTCGGCAGCCGACCATGTTTGGTTGAAGGTTCTACACTAGTTGAGATGCTGAATCAACATGGGGAAAATCTGAGTCGGAGGAGAGCTCTTTCAACTCAAATTTCCCTTTTTTGAGGATGTGTTGGGATGCTCTCCAATACGACCTCGACGACAACCCCGTGACATTACCCTAAGACGGCGATGTCCGGTTCAGGCTTCAAAGGGAGCAGTCCTAAACCATTTAAACCATTCGTAGCTCCTTTCTCTACTCTAAACCCTAAACCCGAAACAGTTTTGTCCTGCTAACCCTAAACCCAAAACCCTAAACCCTAAACCCTTTATGGCTTCCGCTTCCGAAGCCCGAGTCCGGGCTTAAGGATCTCACTCTGCCCTAGGCCTTAACTCGAGACCCTGGGCCCCCAAACTTGGTACAGTTGGAATAGTTTCTTTTTTGGTCTAGGGTTTAGGGTTTAGGGTTTAGGGTTGGGGGAGGAGGGGCGGGGTATTTATACCATAACTGATTATAATAAGGAATGGTGTTACCTGTTATTTCTTAGCAGCAGAAAAACATTGGGACGGCGTCCCCTTCTGGGCGCTCCCCTTCTGAAAACATGTGGGCAAAGTTCAAAACCTTGCGCCAACCCAAGGTCAGCCGCTTGGTTCTGGCACCTTGCATTTGTAAATGCCTGCGCCCTCGGCCGGCGGCCATGGTCATTGGAGGTCGCTGACCTCAGGAAAGCCACCATAGGTCAGATAAAACCATTATGGGATCCGGCCTGGTGTTCAGGCGCTCCGTTGATTTGAGACAACAAGGCAAATCTTCTGGTTCTTTCCCCATGCAAAAATCGAAGTTCACATCTACCGTCGCTGGGCTCACTTGAAGTAGGGTTTATATTACCGTTTTGGTGAGTGTAGATAGGCCTCCTTCTGAATATTGGTGAGTGTATAAATTGGGTTCTATTATGGGGATACTAGTAATATAAACCATACTCTACTTGCACCTAGCAGCCGCCCCCAGTTTACGCTTCAGTGATCTGGCACAGCATGTTTTCCCCAAGTCCCGGCTTGAATGTGCGATGAAGCAAGCCCATCATCAGCGTGCCGCAACGCCGTAGTATTCCTGCGAATGAAACCAGAATGGGTGTCTCGCTCTCCCAGGCCCCTCACCAAGAATATACGGACTAACTGAGAACAACGACTGCAACAATCAGCGGCATTGTGGAGCGGCCAGGTGCCGCCGTCGCTTTTCTTTCGTGTCTTCCCGCAGCCGCCGCTAAGCTTGTGAAGTTTGCCAGAGCTAAACCATGTTCGGGCAAGGGTCGAACGAACTTATTGCATGTGCTATGAAAGTGCGACTACCACGTACATCACAGATTACTCTGTGGTTTGTGTGCATTTTTCGGGACACAGATCCACACTTCACAGGCTAATCCTGCATTCATGCAATATTGCGATGCCGGTTCATTGCATCTCGCCATTCAGAGAAAACCAGCTAACGCCAATTTTGCAATATTGGTTGAGCGTGCTATATGCAGACAGGAAGAACAATCACGGGTTTTCTGCTTGCTGTTTGTTGCACTCACCGAATATCACTAACAGTATTGTGATTAATTCAAAACGTCTCGAACACGTCCTAAATCGCCCTGAACCGCGAAGCCATGTCTTAAAAGGTCTGGCCGCACTATTTGCCCGCGATCTTCGTCGCGGTCTCTGGGGTCGCCGTGGGTGCCGGGCCCACTTACGCGATGTGCATCAGCATGGCCAAGGAGACGTGGGCTTCGCAGGGTGTAGGTTCTCATTCCTAAACTCCTTATAAGTGCTCAGTGGAAGCTTACTACACAGACAAGAGTTACTCCGTCAGTACTGGGTGTAGGTTCTCATCCCTAAACTCCTAAACGCTAAGTGGAATAGGCAAGAGTTACTTCGTCAGTTGCCGCAGTTAGAGCCCTATTGCTTCAAAGAGCTCCAGGAGCGTCGGGAACTCACGTCTGTGGATTCAGACGCTTGGCAAAAAGCCAACAGGGTTGGGGCAGCTGGGGCGTCATCATTTCAGGGTTTGTGTGGCTTTGATTCCCGGTGCCTGTGCCCGAAGGTTGTCGAATCTGCGACTATGAGGCATTCAAGGGAGCCCAAGCCCGTGTCCTAACCTTAAACCTAAGCTTGAGGGTTGAGGGTTGTCGGAGCCCATCTTGCCCACTGCCCTACATGGTTCACGGGCTTTGACCTTCATTTTTTTAGTTAGGGATGAGCCCAATAACACTCGAACGCAACCATGTTTTCATAGTTAAGGCCTCCTTCTTTACGGGCAGATTCTAGGCAATAGTGCAATTCCGAGCAGGCCATGTTCGCGATCGCCTCCTCCCTTGGTGCTGGGGGCGTTCCGTTCGTCATGAGCTACTTACCTCAAAGACAGGGTGCTGTAGTTTCAAGGTTTTAAAGAGGTACTGAACCGGGCCTTTAAAGGATTTTAAAATCAACATGGTTCTAGGACAGGGGCCTTGATAGTCAGAAGGTGGTTCTGGGATAGATTATACTAGAAGCGGATTAGGGAACCCTAGCCTAAGGAATACTATTGGTCATCATTCAGGCAGCTATAGCCCTGAAGCCTTGTTAAAGCCGAGAGCAGCTTGCGATGACAGCTTTTGATTTGCGCCTACCTAAACCCCCAAAAGTACGTAAAATAATGGCCCAATACCGTAAAAAGGCCATTATTCTACATACTTTTGGGCTCCAGGTAGATAAATTTGGAACAAATGGCAGGTTGGAGCTCTTGAGTCATGCTCAGGCTAGATTCGATCCGCGGGGCGCTGTGTCGAGAGGGAGAGCGGGGCGATCGTGAACTGTACCTCGAAAATGCCCTCGGTTTCATGTAAGGAACCTCAAACTACAGCGCAGCTAGCACTCTAGAGCTGCGAAGAAAGCCCTCTTAGTGGTCTCGGATCATGGAATTCATGCTCGTACATCCCATACCGGAGGCCGTATTCTGGCCTTCTTCAGCTCCACGGCGTTCTTCCCGACGCTGACGTGCATGCGCCTTGACCTTTTTCGCTTCGTACTCTTGGGCTTTCGGGTCAAGTTAAGGGCTTCCGTTTTGAGATTTGTGATCCTTTGTGTAGGGGGGGTGCTTAGTTGTATGGCTAGGGCCAGGGTTGGGGAGGGGATGTAGAGCTGAGGTTTAGGACTCGCAGCCGTCGGTTCCGGGCAACGAAGCATTGGCACAGCACTTCAAGCTGTGTTCGGAATTGTCAGTGAGATATAGCACACTGTCCAGACTTGGGTTCTGCTGCTCGACAGGTCGTGGCTGGGATCCATATGGGAGTTTCCTCTAAAAATAGGGGACCCAAGTATAGTACCCTAAATAGTAGGATCCTTATTATAAGGACCCCAAAGCAAGGTCCCCCTAGTTTTCGGAAACTCCCATATAAATGTTCAAGGCGTGCCTCGAGGTGCACAACATTCAACTTAAACCGAGTCTTGTAGTTTAATTTGGGTTGCGCTTGTAGCAGTTTTGACTCAGCGCGTCTATGTCTACTAAGTCTACTAAGATTTCCCAGGTGCTTGATCCTCCTTGTCTTTGCTTACCTCGTTGACCGCGTCTCCTGCGCGAGCAGCACATCAGAGGAGCAGCCGGATGTGGAGCAGGCAGTGGAGGAAGAGGCTTGGTCCCAGAACCCAACGAATAAACACATAGCGGCAGGAGGAGGAGCAGGAGGGACTTGGAGATGCGCGACATTTGGGCATTCCGCAGAGCCATACATTGCAAGCTGGACTCCGAGTATTCATGCTCTTGCTGCCTGAAATCCGTGGCCCCGCCGTACCCGAAGTTCCACATCCCAATCTTTTGCCACGCCGCCGAAGCGTGCAGCATTTCGATCCCCCAAACATATAATATGGAGGGGAACCATATGCCACAATTAATAAGGAACCCCCCAAGTAGTATAGATAATTATTGAGGCCCCTAAAGCACACCTTAAGCCAGAAATCTGAAGCATTCGAAGAGGCTCGAGAGCCCGCGTCACCGGCGGTTCCCCCGATCGTGTGGACTTTCTGGGAGCAGGGCCGCTGGGATCGCTGATGCCTTGAGTGCAATTTTTGGGGCTGACGGGGGACAGGGGATGGCACTGCCTTGTGGACATTCGGGGCACCGGATCCAGGGTTTCGGGCACGACGTCCGAAAATTCTGCGAATTCTCCGCTCATGTCATCTTTGCCTGGTGAAGAGGATGAGAAGCCTCAAAGCCTCAACTTCTTTTTTGTGTCATAGACCCTGGCTCGGCAAACATGATGGGCAAGATTATGAGCCAGGAGAGTTCCCACGTTGGCCGTAAGTCTTACGGTATGTCAGGTCTGAAGCCGTGAAATAGTTTCGGTAATTGAGTTTTCTACGTGCAGTTCCTGGCTTCTTCGTCGTTTTGTTATTCCTGTCGTCATTACAGAAACCTTCAGAAGGGCTGAATGCTGCTTCTGTTGATAAGTTTCATGGGCGTTGTAACACTTCTGGTTGCCGAGCCCAGTTACCCACCCGACTAAATAAAGTTGTGCATGTATGTGTGTATGTATGTATGTATGTGTCGAGCGCGAGTGCCAAAAATGTATGTGTGTATGTGTGTATATATATATATATATATATGTGTGTGTGTGTGTTTGCATGCATACATATACATGTACACGGACACGGACACATACATAAACATAAATGTGTACATCCTACGTGCCTTGCAGCAAGCATGCATACTTACACATTCATATTTGTTATTTTCTTTGATAGATAGGCCCTACACTCTAGTCGCTTCGATCAGGTGTGTTTTTACTGTCCGAGCACCCGCTTGTACCGAGGTTGGCAAAATGCACCGGCGCTTTGTGAGGCGGGAAATCACAGTGCTGTGATCCCTCTTGTTCAGGTCTCCTCAGTTTTAGGTTGTTCATTTAGGATACGTGGGCTGACCCCTGGACGCGCGTGAGGCCAGGGATTGATGGTCTGCATATGAAGTACAACAACACCCAACAAACACACTCACGGCCGCAAAAACACTCATCCAAAACCCTAATGCAAACCCGTAAGCCTCTATGACCCCTATGCTGCCCAGCAAACCTTGCACCATGAAGCTGGAAGAGTCCCTCCGCCTCAACTTCCTGGATACACTCGTTTCACTGCGAAGAGCTGAAGCAAAGGCCTTGTCATAACCTATCTGCATATGGTACATACAGAGAGAGAGAGAGAGATCGATGGATAGATACATCGGTAGATTAGATAGATAGATAGTAATACCCGAGTGGCTAACAGAACCTCCCGACCCCCCACAGGAACCCACATAGTTCAGCTTAAGGCCTGTGCCGAAAGCTGGGAATGCGCCAATCCGGATCTCTCCATCCGCGGCCTGCTGAGGAAACCATACAGGGCTTTAGGGGTTTTAAGGTTTAGAGGTTTGAAAAAGGCTACGAACATATCCGACTATATCGCTCCAGCCAAAGATGATCAGTAAGAGGTGCAGCTGCAAGCTGTGGTGCTGGGTGCTTTGATCGCAGATGAGACGGTAGTTTGTTTTCAACGGCGCTGCGACACTGAGGCAAGATCTCTGCTGCTGACCTTCCTGAGCCTATGGCTGCAGTTACCCTACTAGTTAAGCCCTGAATCTTGCACCCTGAATCCGTAATATTTTGGGCTGCTACAACACAAAAGAATGCCACCTTGTCCAGGGAGTCCTCCATGCTCTCGGAGCCTGCGATCATCAGGATCCAGCTATATCACCTGAACTGTGTGTGTAAACCGCGCAAGTGCCGCAGAGCCCTACAACTTCAGGCTCGCAAAAGATTCAATTGCCCCTCAGGATCAAGGCTTGAGGCCCCACATCCTTATAGCATGTGTATATACATATATATATATATACATATACAGACATATATATATACATGTGTATATATGTGTATGTATGTATACATATATTCAAACATCTATATATAGATGGTCGGTCTCTAAGGACCTGCTGCCGGAGCTTTCCCTGTGGCCCCGGTTGTGGGAGCTGCCCCCGGCGCAGCGTTCAGACCTCGCCACCGGGCAGAGGAAGGATAGGTTGTTTTCGGTATTCAGGATTACCTGGACCCCAAAAGTATGTAGAATAATAGCCTTTTAAAGGTATTGGGCCATTATTTTACCTACGTTTGGAGGTTTAGGTAATGCGCATGTTCAGAAGAAGGCTGAACCCTGAGAAGAGTGCAGTTCTGTCCGAGGTGCGCCTGGCACTTCTGGAGAAGTTTGGTGGCGTTTGGGCTGATGCCACGACTCTTGGCTGATACTTGCGGGCTGCCGAATAAATACAAGGGCTCTTTTTGTTGTGGGCTGGCGGGGTTCAACGATTCAAAAAGGATCCTTTTTGCTTAGTTCTTGCTACCATTCATTCGTATGGCTTGTGTGTTCTCTGTTGTTGCTGTTGCTGTTGTGCACAGGAAAAACTTTCAAGCACGCAGAAAACGGCTCCACCCTAAACCCCTAAACCCTAACTCCAGCACGGCACAGAGAGTGCGAGCCGATGCCTGCAACCTTGGCTCCCAAAGCCTGATCACGCACACGGGTGGATTGCCGTATATGGTTCTATACTAGTATAGTATGCTATCGTGCTTTATCTTCTTAAAGTAACAGTATAATACATAATATTATTAGAAGAGTGTAGTATCGTATATTTTGGCATATCATCATACACTAAATTTATATTAATCTATTACAGCATATCATATAGTACAGTATGGTATGGTGTGTTTTCTTCCTTAGAGCCTTCTGCCATCCTAGACCCTAAACCCCTAAACCTTTCTAGATCTGTTTAAAGGAAGCCCTATAGACTTTTAAAGGAACCCTTATAGATCCCTTTAAAAGAATTATCATCCTTCTGCCATCCTAAGGCTCTTCTGCACTGCTCCGGTCATGCCTTGGCTTCAGGCCAAAACGTAGCAAAAAGTTTTCCCGCGGCTTGAAGCGACTAGTCTGGGCGTTATGATGTTTTGCGCATCAACGGGTCTTCCGATTTAGGTTTGGGAGTTCAGGTTCTCGGGTTCACGATCTGCGGTCAATTGGGTTTCCTAGAGCACATAGCCTTACACAATCAGGTAGCATCCACGGACGCTCCAATGCTTGAGATGTTCATGTTTTTGGTTTAGGGGCTCACGAGTCACCGAGCATGCATGGAAGCTTGCAAATAGCAATGTCCCATGCGCAAAGTCTTCGGCAAACGGATGTTTAGCAGCAGAAAAACCAGCCGCAAGCGGTTCTTCCGTGACGCTCACTGCCACTGGAAGCGCTGAAGCCTCAACAGCCTCTTTCAACCCCTCCCCTGTGCACCGTGCCCTCTTTCCCTGGCCGTCGAGATGCCCCACCCTAAACCCTAAACCAAGACCTCTCTCTCTCTCCCTCTCGCAGGCACTCGAAACGTCAAGCCTGACTGAAGGGCTGGACTTGCTGTCCGACGTGAAACGTTGATCGGAACGACGTGAACCCCCAATCCCCTAAACCACACCCTTAAACTCCTAAGCCCCCAGAGCCCTAAACGCCTCAACCATAAACCCTTAAGGCTCCCAAACCTGCCTATACCCCAACTAGCCCCCCGGAGCCCCGCGGGTCCCGGTGACTGCAGTATACTGTACCCCCAAAACCCTATTCGAACCATTAATCCCACGCTACGTTCCGTCGAAAATGTCGCAGGCACTGAAGTCTCGCTCCGATAATGCTGCGAAGGAGCTCAAAGGGGTTCCAACTTTCTTAAGCAAACCCCTCAGAGCTCAAAGGGGTTCCAACTTTCTTAAGCAAACCCCTCAAAGCTCTAAGGCTCTAGCACTGCTCTAGCATTGGGTTAGGTGGGGAGCCCTCCGGGATGTGGGCGTTCAGGGTCACAGGAAAGCGCAGCTTCCCGAAAAACCCCGAACCCGGTTTAGGGTTTAGGGTTTAGGGTTTAACCCGGTTTAGGGTATTTAAGGGTTTCCTTCGCTGTAGTATCACGAGTGGCACAAATGCTGCCCTCCGCCAGGCCTGACGCTTCGAGTGCCTGTGAGAGAGAGAGAGGTTGAGGATTGGTTGGCCACTGTTTTGCAACATTATTGACGCCTGGATGGAGCTATCGGTAGAGCACTATAGGGGCTTAAATAATTTCCTATACTCTTTTGGGGGCTCTTTATTATAATTATAGTATCCCCCAAACCCTATTCTAATTATTAAGGCCCCTATAGCACCAGCTGCCGGATTTGAGGGGTGAGCATCGGAAAAAGGTGGCCGTGCAAAGCAAAGCCACCGAGCCAGCATCGTGTAACAAGTTGAGCATCATCCACCAAGGAGGCTCGTCCATGTTGCTTTGGTCTAAGATTTTTGTGCCTCAGAAACCGAAACAGGGCCAGGAGATGAGAGAACCTCGCAATTTGCTAGACGCGGTCATGCAACTCCCTAAAGTCCTCAATGCTGTCTTCCTGGTCCAACGCACTGCCCTTTTTCCGCAGGACTTCTTTTTCGTGTTCGACCGCTCCGACTCCAACACCTGGGCACATGATCCCTTTTTGAGCCCAAGCTTTGATTCGGACAAACAGGCTTGGGTGATAGACGTTGGAATTCCGTGCGCGATGTCGAGTCTTCCCAGAAGGCTGCCGGAGAGACGGCAGGGGACGGGTGCAGCTATGTATTGCTTCCTAATCCCAACACAGCCACAGCTGTCCCAGAGAGAGAGTCCAATCTCCGGTTCCGCACTGCACGCTGCCAGCAAGCAGGTCTAAATTGAAGAGCCCGCACTGTGCTTGCATCACGGTTTGGCTTCAGATTTGGCATTCGCTGATGCCTAAACTCGGAACCAAGAAGCCCGGAGCCCAAATTGTGACATCTCAGGAAGTACAAGCTCATGATGAGCAACTGGTTCTTTGCCAGCACTGCCAACCATCCACTTGTTGCACAGCTGTTCTCGGCTATGCGCGAGGAGGCAGGTGGGTGAGCAGTCCACAATCTGCAAGACAAGACACCACATAGAACGGAGCTCACAGACTTTACATCTCTGCCTGCGTTCCATCTGGCTACAGTCAGAACATGAGATGTTCCGCTGAGTGTCTCTTGCTTCGAGGGACCAAGCCTTTTCCCATCCTCACTGAAGTGGAAGCTACCGGCAACACAACCTGAAACTCGGTCCCGGGTTTGTACATCGGAGGCCTTAGTGATAATGGTGTTATACAATCCTAAACCCTGAGCCCAGTGTTATCTCAAGAGACAGAAGTCGCAAAGTTGAGCAGCACTCAGCAGCGAAAGAGCAGGAATGGTAATACCGATGAGAAGCAGCAATGCCCAAAAGCTGGGGTTTTGTTAAATCAGCTTTATGACAGTGATTCGCTGAAGATGTGCAACTGGTTTAATCGGGAAGGTTTCAGGGTATGCCATATTGAATATGAGATTCTTTGATGGACAGACAGACTGTGGCGATCTGAAATAATTATTTCTTCAGTTAATCATAACTTTTTCTTCGTGTTCATCTTAGCTCCGTTTCAAATCTTCATTTCCATCTTCATTGGGATCATCATTTTTTCTTCGTTTTCATCTTCGTTCCGTGTCAAATCTTCATTTCCATCTTCATTGTGATCATCATTTGTTCTTCGTTTACATCTTCGTTCCGTTTGAAACCTTCATTTCCATCTTCATTTCCATCATCATTTGTTCTTCGTGTTTTCTTCGTTCCGTTTCAGATCAGCATTTCCATCTTCATTTTGATCATCAGTTTATCTTGGTTGTCATCAGTTTATCTTGGTTGTTTCGTGGTTTTTTCTTCGTCCCATTTCATACATAGTCTCCATGTTGATAATCATTTTGCTCTCCGTATTCCTGAGAATCTCATAACCATATTCGTCCTTCTGGTTGCTTACCGGGCAGGCCTTCCGCGCTTTGTTCTTCGTGGTAGCCCTCAGAACCCAGACCCCCGTTCCGATCATTCGGGCCTAGTCTTTGGAGTCGGGAGTACCTTTTGACACCGCCACCCTCCCGAAACCAAACACAAAGAAGGTGACACGGACGAGTGTCCCATATTTCTGCATGCACCACACCTTCCGGGCCCTACTGGAAGACGAGGTGCGCTCCGGGTAGTGGAGTTTGGGCATCCGGAAGATTCGGCTTTGCTGGCCAAGACCTGTATGGACGGCGGTATCAACCTTGGTGTGTCGATTTCGACAGTGGCCCAGATGCTGTGCTGTGCATGCTCAGATTTCCTGCTATTGTGGCCCGAGGCAAATCGCAGGCTGTACGATCAGGTTCCACGCGTATCAGCCCGTCATCCGCCACTTAACTGCAGATTGTTCGGTCGGTTGCTCATGCTAGATCGTAGCAGCGGCAGCTGCTGGTGTTGATGCTGCCGGCGCTGCTGCTGTTGCTACAGCTGTTGCTGTTCCTGCTGCGGTTGTCGTCGTCGTCGGTGTCGTCGCCATAGCAGTCGCAGTTCGTAGGCAGTAGAAGTAGCAGTAGCAGTAGTAGGAGCAGGAGCAGCAGCAGGAGCAGGAGCAGGAGCAGGAGCAGGAGCAGGAGTAGGAGTAGGAGTAGTAGTAGTAGTAGTAGTAGACGTAGTCGTCGTCGTAGTAGTAGTAGTAGCTGTTGTTGAAGCGGTAGTGGTGGTGCTAGTACTAGTAGCAGCAGCAGTCGCAGCAGTAGCGGCAGGAGCAGGAGCAGGAGCAGTAGGAGTAGGAGTAGTAGTAGTAGTAGTAGTAGTCGTGGTAACAGTTGTAGCAGTAGCAGTAGCAGTCACTACCGGCAGCAGCAGGAGGAGTAGTAGTAGTGTAGTGGTCGTGCGGTGATGGTAGTGTGGACTCAGCAGTAGCAGTGGTAGGCTTAGTAGTCTTAGCAGCAGTAGTCGTGGTAGCAGGACGAGGAGGAGGAGCTGCCGCATCTGTAGTATGAACCTCAATGACAACAATTCCTTCGCTCCCGAATCATATGCCCCACGAACCCCAGAGAACCCTGAATCGTAAAGCCATCTTGAGGCATCTTCTTGAGTTCGAGCTCGGCTTCTCTACCTCTGCAGTCGGCTCTGCAAAGGAGCTGCTGCGGCAGTCCCTGGAGGCACGAGTTTCAAAAAGGCAGAGGAACGAGAGCTTGTCTTGTGGAGGCTTAGACTTGTGAGCCGTGAGCGGCCGAGTAGCTTTCCGCCAGTGTAAGGTGTAGAGTACAGGACTTCGCCGCAGTTGTATATTTTCATGCGCCATGCGCAAGACATCAGGAAGCATCAAACCACAAACTCCCAAGCTGCAAGACGCAAGCACCCCGAACCCTGAGCCCTGAACGTCATAGCTCCTGAGCAGCGCTCTGCATGCGCAAGACCTCACGCCGTTGATTGCATTTCGCCGCTTCTTTTGCAAAAGGGCCGACCGGTGGGATGGGCGCCAGGAAGAGGGAGCCTTGCTCCAGTCAGGCTTGTAGCCTCCTTTTGTAAGTACATCCGTATTTTTTCTATATACATACATACAGACATACATACATCATGCATGCACACAGTAGACAGATACACACGTCTTTTCATAGTATGTCGTGACTGGGTGTCACATCACCTCGTGCAGAAATTACCAAAGGAATGGCGACGAGTCTTCACGGCCACTCCTGTAAGCTGGTCTCAGGCAACAGGTAGGCATTTACTTCGCACATCTTCGAAGCAAGCCCCTAAATCCGACTCGCGATGCCTTGATCTTGGTGTTTTCTAGGTTTTTCCTCCAATCTCCAGACTGCGACGTCCCAAACTTCAGCCCCCAAGCTCGATGTTTCAGACGCTGCAGGTCGCGCCGATGCAGAAGCTCACGCACAAGATCCTACAGGAAGGGCGTGGGGGTGAGGGGACGGGTGCTCGGAACGGAAGGGCGCGGTGTCCTCGCTTGGGTTGTGCCAGGTTCCTGTTTTGCTTCGCAGCCGGGAAACGCACAGTTCACATGGGCGCTGCACAAGGGGGTTTTCCGTGAGGGTGCACCGCAGGACTTGTTTGGGAAAGTTGTTCACGGATGATCGTCCTTGCGCGAACCGTTTCTTCGAATGTTCCGATCGGAAAAAACTTGCAACTAATCCATGTGCACAGGTCGTCCGTGAAGCCAGGATGAACTGAACACTCCATTGCTGTTCAGTGTTTCAAGGAATGAAGCTCATGTACGTAGGACCTATGTAAGAACTGACATGAAACCTTGTCCGGCCACCGCTGAAAGAGACCCACAGCGACCCGGAGCAGTCGCTGATGCGAGTGCGCCAGACCTTTGTGTGGAAAGCGAGCTCAAATGCGGTCCAGGTCCGCAGCCGGGGTCCGGCATCTTGTACTATAGGGGCCTTAATAATTACCAATACTATTTTGGGGGGCTCCTTACTATAATTATAGTATACTATTAAGGCTCCTACATTTACTGGTTCGTTCATACGTGTCCGATGTTCGCAGGAGAACTTTCTGATGGCTCTGTGCCGGTCGCACAGCAAGATGCCGAACCTGTTGGGTGTCGCACTCAGGTCGTGATAATCAAATGGTGTAGCTAGTATAATCAAATAAACCAGCATTGAGGAAGTTAACACATGACGGCTCGGAACTGTTTCTTTACAGCCTTTACAGTCTTGCTGGTGATTGTTCGAAGGTGTTCTTGCAGGAACGCAAGAAGCCTGCACACAAACTATGCAAGCATGCCAGACATGTTGTGGAAATGCTGTGGGCACCGTTGAGTCCGAGGCCAGCTCTTCGCTACGCACAGCAGCATGTTCGCAAAGCTTTGCTGCCGTATCTCGAAGAAGCGGGAGGTCGGGGAAACGCACGAGGAGCCTCGCCATGGCATGCCATGGCCAAGCTTTAAATCCTAATAAACCAGAAACAATCTTCTTCTTGCTACAGTGCCAGGACCGGGAGCAGAAGCAGCAGCAGTAGTCGTCGTCGTCGTCACAGTCGAAGTCGCAGTCGTAGTCGTCGTCGTCGTAGTAGTGGTAGTAGTGGTAGCAGCAGTTCCAGTTGCACTTGCAGTAGCTCTTGTAGCAGTAGCAGGTCAGTAGTAGTAGGAGGAGTAGGAGAAGGAGTAGGAGCAGGAGCAGGAGTAACAGTAATGGGGATGGGAATAGGAATAGGAATGGTGGAGTAGTCGTCGTCGGCAACACTCATCCCTTGTCATACTTAGCCACTTGAGCCGTCAGCGCCTAAGCCGTGAAGCCCTAAACATTAAGTCCCATACAGCGGAAAATCCACTAAAAGATGTCCATGGCAGCCCTGAAACGCTCAATCCGCGGAGTGCGGGGCCCCTCCGGCTCCTCCAGGCCACATTCGGAGCCAAGCCGAGCTCTTGCGAGACAAGCTATTTACTAAGTTGAGACTTTGAGGGTGCTTCTGAAAGCACCGTAGAATACCTGCGTCTAGCAAAGCATGTTCCCATTATAATAGCGGCTTACCAGGAAGCGTAGATGTATGGGAGCCCGATTCGATGTAGGAAGCTGGGGAGCCGGATGTGTCAAGCAGTGATGCTTTTTTGGAGGCTTCAGATCTTTCAGGGTTCACCGGTGCTCCACATGATTCTTCAAAAGGGCATACAATGCCCGAAGTTGTTTTCAACCCTAAAACTATGCCTCAAACAAGAGACCTGAAAACCTAAACCCTTAACCCAAAACCCTGAACCCCAAACCCTAAACCCTTAACCCCAAACCCTAAACCCTATAAGCCCTAGGAGCTTCGGTGCTGGGAGCAAGAGCGCAAGAGCAAGGTGCTCGCATCATGGCTGCCCGGCTGCTCGCTGAGGCTTCGCCAAGGGAGGTCTTTGGAGAATCTCCACAGTTCTGGGATTTAAGATTCAGGGTTCCGAATTGAAGCTTTTGGGCGAATCTCCACAGTTCTGGGATTTAAGATTCAGGGTTCCGAATTGAAGCTTTTGGGCTTTGAAGTGTCAGGCTATAGGGTCTGGAAGGACTAGTATGGGTAGTAATAGCTGGGCTTAGGGCTCGTCCGGTGAGCTTGATGTTGAAAACACAGTGCCACAATGTTAATACAGGGGTCGGAATTTCGGAATGATTGATAGCACAAGTCCTGGGAGTGCCTTCACATAACATACAATGCTGGCGTACCCCAAGATCCTATTGTAATTATTAAGGCCCCTATAATCACCAGATGCCAACCTTTCGTTTTCTGTGAGCCTTCCTGTGACTGTTACTGTCCCCAATCACTGGGAAGCCCGCTCAATGTCAAGCCGAATGGAACGAGTATCGCTGCTCGACGACGAGTGTTGAAACCTTAGTAGCTAAGTGGATAGACTTTACACTTTTTGGAATAATATTACTCACTATAAAACTAAAAGTGTATACTTTTGGGGGCTTGTGAACTCAGCAACTAAGAAACAATCAGCTAGCCGCAGCTAGCCAAGCCAACTCAGCATTAAAAAAAACCGCGGTCCGGCATCAACCGAGGAAGACCTTTCTGCATGTTCCCACGGCTTCGGAAGAAGAGGCCACATCCCCAGAGGCACCTAATTCAAAATGAGCTTGCCGCACAGTTTCAGTACGTGGATGCGCGGCTGGCTCCTTGGTTTTCCCTTTCCATAGCACAGTCTACGAAGCTCTGACAATGAGTGAGCTCGAATTAGCAACGCACCCGCCATTTCGCCTACTGTAGAGTGTAGAGATGGGTCGGTAGGACCCACAGGTGACGGCGCAGCGTAGAAAAGTTTTGGCTAAAGCCAGCACTCCTAGGTATATCACCATTAAATCACTAAACCCTATAAGTTGAATGCGTTCAAAGCTTACTTACACCAAAGGCCCTGGAACCCCTAAGCCTAAACGGAGTGTCTGCGCAAGTACTTTGGTCTTCCCCCCAGCTCGCTGCCCGGGAAGACGGCTGAGGTTTGCCGGCTGGCACTTCAAGGTTTAGGGCTTTCAGTGTTTATAAGGTTTTTCACGGGGTTTAAAGTTTATAGCCTTGAGGGCCCTGTTAGCAAGGGCGGGAAATTTGAAAACGAGACACACTGCCGGGCTGCTTGCCTCAGTCTTGCAAACAGCACAGAAGTCGACAAATTCGACGGATCAGTTGCAGGTGGCACAGGGAAGGATGCTGGATGCAATGCGGCTTGCGATCTTGGGTTGAGGCTTGGGGTTGTGGCTATATGCCTGGCACCAGCAGAAATTCAAGCTTCGAAATCCCAACCACCGGAATACTGAAACCTAGGACATAGGAGCCCCGTTATTGCAGTGCGACGTGAGCCTCCAGAGGCGGTTCTGGACTTGGGATCCACGGTTTAAGACCCAGGGGTGTAAGTCGGTAGACTTCCTATAGCTGAAGTTGTTTCTGCTTTCCACCCTGTGCTAAATCCGGTGGCCGGCGTACTAAGCCAGCCGGATTTATGATTTGTGAAGTATTGCAAAATTCAGTGTTGTAGCTAACCCATGGGCTCATCCGAAGCCCGCAGCGTTTCCCGGGGCTGGATTTTTTGTGATCGGAGTTTCCTCCCATCACGGCAACCATCCATATGAGTCGTGCTCTCCTGCGTTTGGTGATGGTTGCCCAACACTCAGCTTTCGGGCTTTACTTCCTGCACTTGCAGAACCTGAGACCAAGCTCGCAGATCCCGCGGGTCATGCCAGATTCCATACACCAGTACAGAGAGTTGCTTGAGTTGATCAATCTAGGATCTGGCGTCCCGCGCATAGAGTCTGCAAGCCCTGTATAGACGAAGGTTCACATACCCAAGGAGCATAGCAGTTGTATAGAAATGCAACGTTTCTGCATCCTGGGCTGTTCCAAGAACGCTCTCTCACCAGACTTTAGCAAACGAGCCAGCAGCTGCAAAGCCGCTCCAGCTCCTGGGGCCGGAAGCCTCGTACTCGGAGATGGAAGATCCCCTCGGCTGGCAAGCGTGAAGCGTGTTAAGCGTGACCTTCCCTGGACGAAAGCCAAGGGAATCAGAGTACGGAAAAGAGGCTCTTCGAAGCTTCGACGACGTCTGGGAAGATCCGTGCACACAGCGGCTGCAAACCTGGCGACATGCCTGTACAGTGTACAGTTCTGCAGATTTGCAAGTTTTGGCACCTCGGTGCTCGGAGGCTGTTGCAACAGCCGTTGCCGTAAGCAAGGTACGATCTTCGGCGGAGTGGTTGGCTGGCTTGGCCACCACACTGCTGTGGGATCAACTGTTGTAAGCGGCTAGAGCCTGTCAAGTTATCATTGGAATCTTACCTTCCGTGCATCAGATACAAAAAAGGCGACGCCAAGAAGTGTTGGCTTATAATTTACCTGATAACTACTGCCACACTCCCTTCGCACCTGAGTACCCCTCAATCCTTTGGGGGTTTACAGAATCCTACGATCTAGGTGGTCACGAACCCCTAAATCCCCTGGAGAACCCTAAACCCTAACAACTTTAGAGACAAGGCTGAATTCGCCAACTCAACCATGCAGGAGGGAAAATTTAGGGCTTCAGGGTTCGAAGCTCAAGAGCAGCCGAGGCCTTGAGGGCATCAGAGCTTTCAAGGTTTAGGGTTTTTTCGATTTGAGTCTGATGTGGACCCAGATGGCACGATACCCGAAGCTCATGTAGCAATTCGCCAACTAATCCCACCTTGAGAGGGAGGGGGGTGTCCTAAGGTTCTGGTTTAGGATCTAGTCTCATGCCTTTCCGTGGTTCCAATAAGATGTATGGCAGAGTAGAGTGTTCAGGAAATGCCAGGTAACATTGCAGTAGTGATGGTAGTTATCCTGGGCACCACCATCTTCATGTCTACGATGTTGTTGCTAGTAGTGGGTTCCTACTCAACGAGTGTAGTAGCAGAGCTCTCCACAGTTTCGAGGCTTGTCCGCTGCCGAGCTGACATCTGCAGATACCGTGCAGCGCATCGGTGGGGAGGAGGAGACCCACTTTTCGATTGGCTGACGGCGAAGTCGTGGATAGTATATCGATCATAATGTAATGCACACATGCACATACACACACACACCGCAAAGCACATACTATTGCTGTGGTGGACACGACCGCTGGCTGCTTCCACTTCTATGACTCATACTTCGCAAATCCTACCTACCCTGGCCAGTGCCATTGTCATTACTACTGGTTGCCAAGTAGGCCATTGCATACTTGCTAGCTGCCATGGCTACGACGATTGTCGTGGCACACTGTGCCGTTAATCGCACTATTCTCGTCGTTGTTACCGAGATCTTGATGAGTGTTGGAACACTGGCTTTGCAGAGGAGGGCCTTTGGAACTTTCTCCGCGAGCAAGCCGCTTTGCTTTTGGGGGCTGTGGCTGTAAATGTTTGCATCGTTTTTGTGTGAATGGTCTTGAAAGAGCTTGGATCTTGATGTTTCAGGAATGAAAAGGAGCTGAAGCCCAAACGGGCGCTTCAACGAACTCATGTGTGCCGGCCTATGACTTGACAAGTCCCTTGTTTGTGATCCTGATTCGCTGAGAGGCTGCGCCTCGGGTTGCGCAAGTGTGTTCTAGAAACCTGGATCCAAGGGTTCAAGATCCTCCGTGTCAGCCCGTATGATCCGGAATCCCTAGAAAGGGTCTGCGACAGCTAAACAAACCTCATGTCGATCAAAAGCCTGAAAGACGTTGCTTTGAGATGTGAGATGCTCCGTCGGAGCCCAGCCAAGCACCCTGCAACAAGAATCCCGACGCCCAGAATCCTTGTTGAGGGTGTAGGGCTCTCTGAACCTGAAGTGCTCAGATCAATGAACCGTCGAAAAGCCTGAACCGAGATTCTAAAGCGGACCCTGCGTCCCAGAGCTAAGGAAGTGGGCATCTATCCCGAGTTGGGGGGCGGATTCGTTCTCCGGCTCTGGAAGGTGCTGTATGCTTAGTGCCATCATAATTACCAGTGTCGATTATGGCTGATAGAACTATGTATGAAGATGCGCCTTCTCATTGTTATCAGAATTGTTTTTTGCTAATACGTCTAGTCACTATTGAGTATGGCTATGTTGAATACGTTAGTTTAGTAATGCTGCTAAAGGTACTGAGATCACGCTTGTTCGTATTATCGAGTATCTGTAATGGTATCGCAGGGTCGAAAGTTTTACTTGTTTTATTGCTCTTACCCGTAGACGAGGTCGACTCTACTGCTACAGTTGCAGAATTGAGCAACCCGTTTTCCTCTGGAAGGGCCAAGGCTTGAGATGATCTACACGACTCCCTCCATCGCGGTACCACACTACAAGCCGTGAGCATTACCACGTCTCCTGAGTCACGCAAGGAACACGCAAGCAGACACCAGGCGCACAAGGACGCATGCGCACACGCGCAGACGAACCGGCTCGCACACGCGCACGCACATACAGAAAGCCCAAAGGCCCGAGAGAGTAAATCCGAAACTAAGCGGAACTTCAGCCCCGGCCCAAGCATTAAGTAACTAATGCCACCCTCTTCGCCAAGAACAGCTCGCCGCTGACCATTCAGTGGAAGCTCCTTCGGGCACTGCGAGATTTCAGCACCTGGTCCTCAGTTTACTCTGGTAAAGCGAGAGTGTAAGGCTTTATATAGGGCTTGAGGGTTAAAGGCTTTTGGTTTATGCATAATGCAGTCGTGGCACAGTCCAAAAGCGAATAATTAGCGGAAGAGCTAGAGAATGAAAGAGGGCTTCGGGTTTAGGGCTTTGGGGCTTTCGGTCGCAACATCGTTGCTTTCAACCCGGAGAGCCCACAAGCCCCAATTTCCGTGGCATGATGGGCATGCACCTTAGCTCAGCTAATATAGGTGCCTCAATATTTAGAATAGGGGACCCACTATACTAAAATTATAATAAGGAACCGCCAAAGCAGTATTGGTTAATTATTTTGGCCCCTACGTTACATTTCCCCTCAGAGCTTGTCTAGACTATGCTGTTGTGCAGGGGACAAGAAAGCTAAACTCACATAAGACTAGGTAGGGCTTTGGGACATTTTATATTTTCCGTTATTGGGCTTAAGAAGATCTTATTTACTAATATTTTCAAAGGCTTTAAAAGCCCCACCTAGCAGAGGGGTTCAGGCCGGAAGCTGAACTGAGGACTCCCCTGGGCCTTGTCCCAAGTAGGTAAGACCTCAAATCCTATCCTCCCCTTTTTGGCGTCCCTGTTATAATACGACACCTTTCAAATAGTATTTAGGGTACCCAAAAAGGGACCTTAACCTTAAATCCTATCCACGTGAGGAACCAAGTACAGCGGTAAACGCACCGTAAGTATCTCTCGGCTAAGTTGAAGCCGTTGGCGGCCTGCTTTTGGTCCGGATGCTGCCAACTCATGCATGTTTTATTCTTGGCTCAAACGCCTATATATCGCATTGTCATATGCATCCTGTCTCGCCTAAAATTGGATAGCTGTGATGTTTCACTTTCGCTGGTTGGAGACTGAGGCGAAGCCAAAAGTTGGTGGGAGGGTGCGGTGAGGCCAAGAAGGGAGGGTGGAGGAGTTCTTGAAGTCTTCCTGGCTTGAGTGGTAGGAAAAAAACAGACTCCAGGGACTTGAGCCTTCCCGGCATCAGACTTATACTTGCAAGTTCATGCAGGCCCTCGCACAGGCTTCTTTTATTGATAATAGCAGCAGCACCAGTAGTACGAGTGGAAGTAGCCGCCCTGAGCTTCAACAGGAGCAAGATTGCCCCGGAGGCACCGTGGGAGATTCAGCCGCCTTGCTGATGTAAAAAGGATTTGTACCAGTTTAGGGTTTAGGGGGTTCAGGGGTATGCACATAGAAGTCAACACCATGACACAATCTCACCCCCTGTGCCAGAAATCAGTAACTGGTACATAGTCACACAGAGGAAGCCTGGGAGCAGTTGCAGTTGCAGTAGCAATAACACGGAGAATAAAAGCCATGGTGATTGCAGCACCTACGAACAAGTCCACGACATGCTGTTACAGCGGCGGCAGTAGTAACAGCCGCATTTCGTTGTAGCAGTAGCGGCAGCAGCGAAGCAGTCGCCGCAGTGGTAGCGGTTGGGGTAGAGATGGCAGCAGCAGTTGCAGGAGTCATCGTCGTGGTGGTACGACTAGTAGTACTACGAGTAGTACTATTGTTGGCATTCGTAGTGAGGAGGAGTAGGAGTAGGAGCTATCCGACCAGCATCAGCACCATCACAAAAGTTGATGCAAGAAGAATGGGCATGGCTGGGGAGGATGCGACTATTATTGGTAGTGATACCAGCTTGACGCTTTTCCTTCATGGCCCGGTGCCTCCTCCAACATATTGCGACACTTATAGCCTTCATGCTCCAGAGGACCTACTAACCGTTGTTGGCCAAACCACACAGTGCCAAGGCCAAACTGTCCAGTATGGCCTGCGCATGAGGCACGGTTTTGGCAGAAAGTGTGGAAGTCGGAGTACTGAGGGGTGAATTCTTTTGAAGCCTCGTAGAGGCCACTTAAAGAAGCGCAAGGGACTGTGGGGTTGGGCCCAGCTGAGGTCCTCAGCCTGGGATTTTGATTCTCAGGTAGGTAAGGGTTAGACTTTGATAGTTTGTTCAATCCTGTCACCAGACACACACGGACAAACAAGTATGCAGACCTGGCAGTCCTCCACCTTGCAGGTCATTTCAGCTGCATTCTTCTCTGGCTACCACGCAGCCGCAGCGCCTTGGTCTAGATGGGCTTAGGAGCATTACAGAGCATGGAATCTGGTTGAGTCAAACTTTCCGAGACTTAACAGTAGCCGTTGCAGCACTTGAGTGCTTGTATTATACATAGCTCAGTAAGGGTCTAGGTCTGCCCTTGCCTCGAGAGGAAACACACACACAGAAGCACGTTTTTTTTGTGCAAGCTAAACAAAGATACAGTCAGTCTTCCAGCGGGTGGCAGAAGTGTCTGGCTGGAGCAGAGCAGTGATTGAAGTAGCGACTCGTTTTACCAAGCTGCCGAGGCAAAGGCCAACCATCTTTAGCAGCTCTTGCTTCTGTTGTTTGTCATTGCCACAAATGAAGCTTGCTTGACATGGGTTCGGATTCAATCGCGCCCCCGGCGAGCAACGAATCGGTGAACTTGAGGCAGCTGTTAACAGGCTGTTAAAAGGATACGCCTCTTCTCGCACCAGCTCCCTTTGCTGTAAATTGGGTTGCTGGATCTATCGCCGTGCTTTCCGCCTTGTTTGTTTGCTGACATCCTCAACGCAGAGCCTATCACCACCCATGAGCCGCAACGAGTTCCCACTCAGGCTTTTCTCCTCTTAAACCCTGGGAGTCAGTTGAGAGATGGGTCCAAGGAGATCCACAAAAGCCTCTTTAGAGTTGAGCTTGCGAGATCCATCTGCTCCAAAATCCTAAACCAAGAACATGTGACTTCTGGGTTATCTTGTTGTGAAAGTGAGGACGGCGATGATGATGGTGCTGATGACGAGATTGCAGATGATGAAAACGTGATGGTGGCGAGCCAGACGATGATGACACGATGACAGCTTCTGTTGTGGCTGCCATTGCTAGCCAAAGGCCGTCAGCCCTAAACCTTAAGCCCTAAACCCTGCACCCACTAAACGATGTCATGCTCACTCCTGTGGCCGCGATCGCAGCGTCCCAGGCATCGAAGCATTCCGCGACATCGGCATCTGCCGACACTGCAGCCGGCACTGCACGCAGTGGCGCTTCAATTAAGCTGGTCTGCTTCTTTGTGGCATTAACGGGCTGCTGCCACTGGGAGTAAGGCCACGAGGGAAGTTTCGTCAGCACTGTTAACTTAAAAACGTAACTTTCAGCGAGCATTCGAAGAAGCACGAAGGTGATCAGAGAGAACCCCGTCTGAGCGCAACCCCCACTCTGCTACTTCAGCGGAAGGAGATTGCTTGGAAGCCTTACTCGCATCCCAAGGCGATTCGTGCAGAGTGCCACTGGTGAAGTACCTCTCAGACAATAAATCCCTCGGTCATCTCAGAAAGACCTGTTGCCTGTAGAGGACAGGTAGAGAGGAAGGAGGTTTCGCGGAAGCACTCCTGAAACTCTGCCCTTCAGCAAGAGCCCGCAGCTAGAGAGACTATCCCCAAACCGCGCTTAGGCCACGGCTTTCAGCTTCTTGGAGAGAATCATGATGGGGATATCAGAGGGTTTTATGGACTCAGTGTCGAGGGTTTGTGCATGGAGATTGGAGGCTCAAGTGAATGGTTCTGCGACCGCGATTTTGATGCTGTCAATGGCATTTTGCTCAGTGTTTGCTGGCTTTGATTGATGCAACCCCTTCGGTGAGGTCAGGGCTTTCTATTTGTAGGGGGCAGCTGGCAGTCTCCTTGTAGTACAATATGTGATCTGTCAATCTGTCTGCTCGCCTGGAGAGCAAACATCCCATAGTAGTAGTAGTAGTAGTAGTAGTAGTAGTCGTAGTAGTAGTAATCCCTTGCCCCTAATATTAAACGGGGGCCCCCCCCCAATAAGTGTTTTTATTTTCAAGGTGGATTTTTATCTCTACAGTCACCTCTAAGGGCTCTTGCTCTTGCTCCTGCGCGGGCTTTTGCTCCTGCTCCTGCTGCGTCCCTTGCTCTTGCTCCTGCGCCTGCTCTTGATGCACTTTTGCTCTTGCTTTTGCTCTTACTCCAGCTTTTGCTCCTGCTCTTGCACCGGACCCCCCTAATTCAAATAAGGTTTTCAAGGGCAGGGGGGATTTCGGGAGGATTCGCCCCAATGTGTTTGTGTTATTAGGGGGGGTGTTTAATAAATGGGGAAGTGATTATTATTAGTAGCACTGGCACTGGCACTTGCAGTAGCAGTAGCAGTAGTAGTAGTAGTAGCAGCAGTAGTAGTGGTGGTGCTCTGATGCTGCTTTCCAAAGTTCCGGATGCGCCAGTCATCCTGCGGTTGGTTCATCTCAGACTTTTGTTGCACAAGCTCCTTAATACAACAAGCAAAGTCGGCACCGACAAGGCTGGCGCTGGAGGACCCTCCTGGTGCTTCTGTGAGTGTCTAAGACGTGGACATGCGTAACATCGCTGCAAAAGGGGTTTGAACCTTCGTGTCTTTACACGTTTAGGGTTTCGGGTTTAGCTTGTATAGAACCTTTCAAAATGGAGGGTGGTCGTGTCAGGATGTGTGCTTGTGGAAGAAGCCTGCACATCTGCTTACGGTTGATACCAGAAGTGACAATCAAGGTGGAGGGATTGGAGATCAAGGCCTGAAATTACACAGGCCGGTAGGTCAGATGATTTATCAGACAGATGAAGCCTATACTATAGAGGCCTCAACAATTACCAACGCTATTTTTTTTTGGGGGGGGGGTCCTTATTATAGTTACAGCATAATGGGCCCCCAAAGGCCCCCATATTAAGTGACACAGGACCCTTTGTCTCAACTTCGTGGCCAGCGGCGCCTGTGCCTGGGGCGCATAGCCTTTGCGGCAGCTATGTTCAGTCAGATATGGGCTTTTGGGTGTAGGGTTCCCTGAACCCTAAACCCTAAACCAGATGTAAGGGAGTAGGAGGGAAAAAACCAGATGTAAGACCGACAACAAGGCCCAGTTCGTACACTTCTTGTAACGGGCACGGAACGGGAGGTTTCATGAGAAACTTCAGACTCGTTGCGTGGTCAGGTTCAGCTGCATCAACACGGCCCGACGCCCGTAGCAAAAGAGCCTAAACCCTAAACCCACGGTTTAGGGTTTAGGGAAGAGCCATACTCAACTTGCCATCCGAAACCGTCCTTTCCTTCTGTCTGATGCAGATCTTTGGGCGCTGGCTTCTCGGAAGCCCAACGCCAGAGAGGCCGGAAAGAACTGAGAGCATGAAGAGGTCCGGTCGAGAATTTAAAGCAAGGTTTAGGGATATGTAACAGGTATATACGACCACACAACATGATAACACCACCGGAAGGGAGTGAATAGATGCGAATAGTGTTAGAGTTGAAGAAGCGTAGGGTTGGGTGGGCGGCGCATCAGGGTTATGTCGACGAGTGTCTGGCTTCGGATGTGAGTTTCCGGCTTTCGGGCTTCCGGGTACATCGTTCTGTTCGTTGGCCTAATTGTGCAGCGACTGGCTGGGCAAGACCACAATCACCAACGGATGACGCCTAAGAGTTGCGAGGCGGGAAAGATGATGGCATCATGAGCACCAACTCGCATTACTCTACTCGGGCGAGAGTGCCAAGCATCATCAGCATCAGCTCACTTTGTTCAGATGGGCTCGAGTTGGCATTGAAGCAGTTGAACCTATGCAGACATGGTTCAGAGGTGCCTGTCAGTTCCTGAAGTTGATCCGACCATCCCCCCGAACACCATTCGTCTTACTGGCACAATTCTCGCGCCTGGACATGGGCCCTGTGAGCTTTCATGACGTTCCTTGTGCTGGGGCGATGAAGTGTTGGAGCGACTGCAGTGGTCTACAGTGTAGCAACTCAGAGTTTAAGCCTTTAGAGTTTGGCCGGTACTGACCATTATGCTGCATCATAAAGATCGCATCGGCCAGCATAAGGATGGTGATCGCCATCGCCATCGTTCTCACAGTAAATGATATAGGATCACCACACGGCATCATCCCGGTCACGGTCATAATAGCTATTGAAATCCTCCATGCGGCCCGCCGTAGTACGGGACAGTCGAATTCACGAAAAGGCACTAGCATGTCCATACGAAGTAGTAAAGCTGCACGGTACAGTCGTATTAAAGTTGATAGCATCTGTACTGCCACGACCATCATCATGATCATCATCATCATGCAAACGCAAATGCAGAGGGCATCGGCAATGAACCACCGAACAAGAGCCATTATTGTTAGCATTTGAAGCCGTAAGAATGACAACCGAAATGATTGTACTGTAGTAAAGACCAATTCAGGGGAAGAGCTTCTTCGCGATGCGAGCTCCTGTTCCTTGAGTGCCACGCCTGCAACTGAGCCTGTTTCCTCGATAGGAAACCCTAGGTACAAGGTTGTAGCTGCTGCTGAAGATAGTGACAGTACATAGTCCTTTCTTAATTTCTTAAAGTCTATGTTTCCAAGGTCATTCAGAAAGCATGTCAAACCGCGGGTGCTTGCACAGCCCAGCGCTAAGAGCTAACACTCAATGCACCGGTGCCCCTAAACGAGGCTTCGAGTTGAGGGTTCCTATTTTCGGAAACTCCCATCTCTGGAATCCTGAAGGCATGGGCTTCCGGGTTGGGTTGTTTGTTCCAGGTTGCTGGCTTCCGCGGAATTCAGCTATAGCTTCGTGTTTGACCCTGTTGCTGGAGCCTTCAACCCCCTCTTTCTAGATCTGAGGCTTCGAACCACCCCAAACCTTGCACCACAAAACTTACCTTTGGTTAGTAGGGAATGGAGAAATGGGGCACAATTATAACTACTATTACTACCATTCTTCCATTCCCTACTAACCAAAGGCAGGAAAAGGCTTCAAGCCCTAGGGGCCCCCTCCTCCCCTCTCCTCCCCAGCCGCCCCCCCTTTCCAAGACAAGCTTCAGGGACAAAACCAGAACCCCAAAGCCTGAAATCCTTACCTCCATTTTGACCCCTTTCTGTTGCTTGTATCATTGCGACTATGGGTTATGTCATCTGTCCAGACAAACAGTAGGTAAACAAAATGCTTCGTTCGTGTGCGTGTGTGTGCTTTCACGCACGTACGCACGCAGGTCGGTAGGTAAGTAGGTATGTAGGTGTGTGTATATATATATATATATATATATATATATATATATTTATTTATTTATATGTATGCATACATATATATATGTGTGTGTATGTACGTATATATATAATATATATGCAGAAAGATAGATAGATATCGGCGGTTGTCCAAGCCGTAATGTGGCCCGAATTTTCTCTCGAGTCAAAGATGCAGGTGCTTTGCGCACAGAGACTTGCAAAGCCCTCGATCTGAAGATGGACTACTGGCACACGGAAGGCCCTGTACTAGGGTTACTTCAAGGGCTAGTTGGGTTTAGGGTTTTGGGTTCAGGGATGCTTTAAAGCCTACCATCAGGGTACTATAACAAGGGATACTACTACAGGGCCTAAAGTATTACGAATGCTATTTTGGGGGTTCCTTATTATAAGTATAGCATAATATAATGGCCCCAAAACCCTCTTCTAATTATTAAGGCCCCTAGGAAAAATATGAGAAGGAGAATTTCTAGCGGTTCAGAGTATACTGACCTACCTGATCTACCTAGTAATCTGAGTAATGGGTCGGGGTTTACGGATCTAATTGAGAAGGAGTGAGCTTGTGCTGACATCAACAGTCTCGCGCGCCAGTATGCCTCACGGTATTTGACCCAGAGAGCTTGATATCGCTAATGCCCCGTAGTTGGGCGATATGGGCACTCTTTACTTAAAAGGGTTGCTTCACGCTCTTTCGGCCTATCCGGGAACCGGGAAGGGAACCTCTAGTCAGTTGTTTGGCAAACAGTTAACAGGTACTCGGAGCCCTTCTCGGGGGTTTCAAAACCTCGGGAGTTTGAACAAGGTGCCATGGCAGGATTTTCGTAAAAGCACCACAGAGGGACCTTTCATAAGAACGAATTTCGCAAGGTTTGGACCAAGAGCTGACTGATACATGCAGCAATCATGCGACCTTGTTAACCCTGCGAAATCTCTGGCTCTAGGAAATCTTAGGACCCACGAATCTGTGCTGTCCTTTACTTGGATTTGATCTAAAGTTACCATAATAAGTAAAACATAATATTTACTATAGATCCCTAGTATGGTAACTTAAATTAAGTTCCTTAACAAGACCAGTTTAAGAAATGGCTCCCGAGTTCAACTCTAATTAGATTCAGCGAATCGACGACACTCTGTGGCCGCCAAGCCCTGGACAGTCAAACTACGGTTAATATAGGGGCCTTAATAATTACCTATGCTATTTTGGTGGTTCCCTATTACAAGTATAGTATAATGGGCACCAAAACCCTGTTCTTCTAATCATTAAGGCCCCTATAGTAGGGTTTAGCGTTATGGGGCCTTTACCTGCCTTTGGTTAGTAGGGAATGGAAGAATGGTAGTAATAGTAGTTATAATTGTACCCCATTCCTCCATTCCCTACTAACCAAAGGTAAGACCCCTAAACCCTAAACCCTTGAACCCTAAACCCCCTAAAACCCCCTGAACCCTAAACCCCCAAAGCCCTCAAGGCAAGATTTCTAAACCCTAAACCCTAACCCGAAGTTTAGGCCCAAGACAAGTCCACTGTTGCATTAGCAAGGCTAAGGGCCTTTGGGTTTTGGAGCCTCTGAGCATGACTCTTCGTGATCTTTTAAGGTTTAGGGGTTTGGGGGTTTGGGGGTTTAGGGGCTTAGGGGTTTAGGGGTTTGGGGTTTAGGGGTTTCGGGTTTAGGGTTTAGGGGAGAGAGGGTTTAGGGTTGAGGCTACGCGACTCAGGGATGTTGAATTAAGGCTTGGACGTGTGCCGCTGTTTCGACGATTCGAGAGCAAGCTGGCATTGTTGCGAACCCATAGCCTGGGTGTGAGCTGACATGACAGCTGCTCTTGATTAAGCGAGGCCAAAAATACTTGGCCTTCGACGACGACTTGACTGCCATCGTGTCGGTTCGAGGAGCTTTGAGCCCAGCAGTTGGCTTTGCCAGGTTGCCCGTCGTAGCGTCGTAGGAAATTGAGGCTATCGCATATTCTTGTCGGTTCTGACTGACTGAGTATTGCAGTGTGCCAACAATTCAGGCGAGGCCCCGACACAGCCCGAGGTCGCTTCATATTAGTGAGGATGTTGCAGCCTGGCGTGACCGCAGGATTCTTTGGATGCTGCATGAGGCCTGGCTGAATGGTCTTACCCCAGCGAAACGAAATCCCACGAAGCTGACTACGCCAGAAATGGGAAATTCAGAAAATACAAGACCGCAGCACCCCAGCATTTGGCCTAAATAGCAGGATCCTCTAGGCACCCAACAGAACCCTAAACCCCAAACCCCAAAACCCTAAGCTCAGGAATCCATTCCGCAAAGACCCGGAGTATATCATGGAGCCTTATGGCTTTGATCTCCACGCCTGCTGGCTCAGATAGCCCTGAGAGACGACTGGGGCAGTGCCAAACTGAAGAACCCAGTATTGCAGTAGTATCAGAATAGTATTACAATAGTACTACAATAGTAGTACAGCTTCCGCAACGGACTTCAAGGGAAGGTTGAAAGAAGCGGGGAGGTCGGGGTCAATAGCTTTCGGCTGCAAGGGTGCGATGATCACATGTTGGGTCAGGAAGTTGCAAGACCTAACATAGGGGCCTAAATAATTAGCATTACTATTTCGGTGGTTCCTTTTTATAAGTTATAAGTATGGCCTAATTGGCCCCAACAGCCTATTCCAAAAATTAAGGCCCCTGTATTAAATGTGCCAATCATGAGGTCAAGAGTAAGCCTGATGAGCGTGCCCTGGCTTTGCGACCTTCGGCTGCAAAAATTTTTTGTGGATCCCGCAGGCACCAGAATTCAGCTAAGGATTACTCAATTACTCAATAGGGATGTATCGATTGCCACTTCGCTGCGTGCGACGGCCATAAAAACTGCTTCCTGTGGTGATGACGAGGATGTTTCGGACTACTGCTTGTTTGATTTCCCTCTTCCTCTAGCATGTAGCCATACATCCAAGACAGTAAACCTCCTCGGGAAAAGTCTCACAGTTTCACAGTCCTTCCTTGAGGATTGAAGCTACGTATGTGCCGCGGGATCTCGCTGTCAGCTTTGGCGTTTGGAGTTTCAGGTATGGCTTGGCAGGGGTGCGGTGATCCGATACGTGCTTAGATGTGTTTGTCGCGCTTATTGCATTTCTCGGCAGTTCTTATTCTGGTTTTTGATTTTCTTTCGGAGAGTTCTAAGCACTCCGGCTAAACGAACTATTCTCCGGCCAGATGCTGGGTGCAAGCAGGCTTCATTGCGGACACGCATTTTGTCCTGAACGTGACGAGCTCCCTCCTCTTGGGGATCAAGCCAATCGTTCGCACTCTGATGCCGCCCCAGGACAGGAGGGTATCAACATGCATCGGAAGCGGGTAACCCCAAGCAACGTGTTGCTGGTTGGGAGCTGGTTTCCTTGTCCATTGGAAGTATCGCGAACCCAAACTTGACAATCTGCTTCGCAATGCTTGCCACCGGCTGCTCTCGTACATCTACTATCGAAGCCTGAATAATTACCAATCTTATTCCATGGGGTTCCTTGTTAGAACCATGCGAGTATACCCCAAAGCCCTATTCCAATTCAGCCTTCTATATATTCGCCTTGTGCCGGCTCCATGCCTGGGCAGGACGGAGCAGAGACGAGACTGGAAGATGCAGAAATGGCGAGACCAGGCAGGGCTACGATTGGATTCGGGGTGAAGGGTAGGATGTAGGTTTAGGGCTGTTTTAGGGGTCCTGTTGCTGCACGCCGGCCACAAGAACAGCCTGATGGGAATGCCGGTGACTTCGCAGAGAAGCGTAAAGTGAATTCGTGCCAAAGTGGACAAAACTCACTCGCAATCTGCTCCAGCCACCCTGACCCACCTGAACTGTCATCCAAATTGGCCCTTAAACCCTAAACCCTAAAGCTCAATTCACGTTTTCAGAAGTGCTCCGAAGGCACGGCGCCCTTGGCTCACCTGCTGCAGGGCCTTGCAGAGTTGCCGGGGGACCTATGTACTCTATAGTCTCCTTAGGAATTATTTTTTATTTTTGTTCATAGAAAGCCCAAGAGAATATTAAAAATATTATTTTTATTATGGTTCTAAGGGGGGTATAGTACTCTGGTTTGGATCATGGGGCCAAGGGAGGCACGGATTCTGAAGCCTGCGAGTGCTCTCGAAAGAATGAGCTCCGAGTTTTTTGAAGCTTGAATCACAGAGCCCCTGGGGCCCTAAGACCTTCAAGCTCTCGGGTCCAGATTTTGGGCTGTAAGGAGGGTCCATGGAGCGATTTCACCCTTGGAGTTCTTGCTTTTTCCTAGAATCGAAGGAATCTCGAAATGTCTATGGTGTCGCATGTTCTGAGGAGGGAGGACTTGCTCGACCAGTTCAAGCTGATCTCCGAAGACAGAGCTGCTTCGCCGATCACAAGGGCTGTAAGAAGTAGGGACGCTTGCCAGTAATCATCCGAGTGGAGCATTCAGGCCTACCAAGCACATTCGTCCACCCCATGCCGAAACCCTAAATCCCCCGCCATCGGTGATCGATGGGAGGATGCTTCGGCTTAGAGCCGTGAACTAGGCGGGATTCTGAGTCGGAGGGGGGACTATCTCCTTTTAGTAGGATTTACTTCATGGGGTATTTGTGTTCCTAGTCCTAGTCCTTTCCCAGCAATCTTCAAACGTACGGCTGATGGACAAAATCCTGCATTACCCATAAGGAATATACCATAATTCCCATAGTTTAGGGTCCTTAAGGTCATGCAGGATTTTGTCCATCAAGCGTACCACTTCGAAATTGTTTCACAGAGCCGACTCACGGCCCTTTTCCTCGCCTGGATTGTCCGAGCGTGAGCGCCGAAATCCCCCGCCCAAACAAACCCAAGCCCTCAACCCTACAGTCGAAGAGATCATGAATCGAGGCTTCGGTGGGCATCAGCGTTCCAAGAGAAGAGGAAGTGCCAAAGAGCCATCCGGCAAGATTGAAATTTGGGCCAGTTGCGGTGCAGCAACAAGGGTGGAGGAGATAGGATGTCGGGTTTAGGATGTAGGCCTGTAGGACATAGGAGCCTGAATAGAGGCCTCAAGCCCTCTGTAACACTGCACCTAATTATGTACAGTTAGTTAAAGTAGACGATCTCCCCCGAGCCTTTCGCTGAGCATTTAGGCCGCGGAACTACGAAGGGAGAAACCGGAACTGAGCAGTTTGGAGGCTTGTGAATTGTTTGTATAAAATCTGTTGTTTTTATACAAACAAAACGCCACCGGGTTGATGTGGAAGTGTGATGATTTCGATCAGGGGCCACGGGCAAAATCCTCACTCACAGGGTTGAGGGCCAGGGTGGAGAGTAAAGACAAGTCTAAGAAGGCCAAAACCCGTTTAAAGTTAAGAGATGCATGAGGTTCATGGGGTTTAGGCTTCCGCACTGATCGTGGTGATAGCTGTTCCGGGCGAGAGAAGCCTGCTGCAAAAGGCTTCCTTTTTCTGGAGCTGGGTAAGGCTTCCAAGGCCGGCCTTATAATAATTGGAATAGGGATAGGGGGTTTGGTGTATATTATACTATGTTACTATTATAACTATAGCAAAGAACCCCCAACACCCTGTTCTAATTATTAAGGCCCCTACATCAACATGAGAACACACCGCCTTGAACCGACAGCTAGTGCTAAAGGCACTTTAAGCCCGCAAGCCCATAGTACCTGTTTAGTTTTGTTTAGCTCTTATCGGACCCTCATAGTACCCCTGAACCGCACGCGACACCTCGCGAGCTGCAGCACAGCCCAAGCTTTCGTGCTCAAGATTTCGGGCTCCTGCACTACTTGCAGGCATTCCTATCTCCGACCCTAGAAACCACCAGCAACCGGAACGTCCACACCGTGGCTTCGAGAGCCCCTAAACTCTAAACCCTTCAAGGGCTGGGAGGTGTAAGTCAGCGTTTTTTTGCGTCGGCCGCACAGCCAGATGTAGCAGCGCAGGCTGAATGCACAGGAGTTTCGCCATGGAAGATATAAGGCATTGTCAGAAAATCAAGGCTAATTTATTAGCGCGTTCAATCAAAGAAAGCTGATATACATTTCAGCTAGCTGTTTTATCGGGGACACCCCGCAATCCCCATGATCCGGCGCCCTTTTACAAGTAGTCTTGCCCCTTTAGTAGTACTCTTGAGTGGCATGCGTGAATGTAGTGTCCAAATCTGCAGGATCTGACTGGAGTTAAAAATATCATGAAGCACATTTTGATGTGAGAGTTTTTCAAAAAAGGGGTTCCCGAAGTTTTGAAAGATTATAGGTGCATTCTCGGGACGGTTTGAGGGATTATACTAAGATTAATTATACTCATCTGTATGCGATGTACTTCTTGCGGCTTTCTTTGGAGAAGAGCTCTTCACCCATTATGAGGCCCTGAGTTTCAGCACGTACTCCTTGTTTAAGGTTTAGGTTTCGGGCTGCTTACGTTGACCAACTTGAAGGATGTCCGAGGTCAGTTTTGACTTGAACCCCCCACCCTTGAAGCCCAGGATCTCTGGCGCACGCATGCCGGTTACCCCAGAGCCTAAACCTTGAAGCCCCTGAACCCTAAACCTTATAGAGACATAGACCCGAGCATGAGGACTCGAAGCCCCGAAACCTGCATCCAAAAAACCACTTGGGTTTAGGATTTAGGGTTTAGGACCGCGAATGCCTTAATCCTAGACCTTGTAAGTATCCTGTATGCTAAGCCTTATAAGCCCTAAAGCAACCCTCAAGCCGCAATCCCTCGAACCGTTCTTGCGCAGCCCAAGTAGCACATGTGATTGTCGCCGTGGAGCACTGCAACCAAACTTTGCCGTCAGCTTCCCTCAGGAACGCAAGCGTGTTAGCCGGGGGAGGGCCCTAGTTTAGTGTTGAAAAATAATTAGATAGAGTGGAGGGGATGATGCTGCGCTGTGCGATGAAATGCTTGGACTGTGACTGCTGCCACTGCTGCTGCCGCCGCAACGTCTCCGACATTGTTGATGTTCACGACGCCTTCGCTGAGGAAGTGATCGCCCGTGTCCCTGCGGGTCCAGCCAACAAGAAGACTCCCCAGGCCTCTGCCCCCGAATTTCCTGTACGAGAAGTTCGTGATACCGTGTTGTTGTCTGGGCGTTTCACCCAGGCAGGGCTCTTGTTTCAGCACAGCACATTTTCAGTACAAATATCACGGAGTACACATTGTCCCAATTTGGCCATACTGGTACTGTCAACATAGTCCTGCAGCTTTTCAGACCATGCTAGGTTGCTTAGCATAATTAACCCCTGTGGGAGGCGGACAAAGTTGCCTACATGCGGGATGTTGAGAAAGAGCTCCAGAAATGCGGGATCAGAACCTTTATGGTGAAGGCAGGCGCAGGGCAAGATTTTGGAGTACTCACTGCGATGGGTCTGCAGCGTGCGCGAGCCATGGTGGCATTCTGCACCTCAACATATGGGGAAAGGACTCGGGCAGGATATGAAACCTATCAAGAGCTCAAGTATGTACACGAGAATGGAGAGGATGGGGCGAAGATTGCACTCCTTCCGATCAAACTCGCCAAGGTGTACCCGCCTTGTCCCCCTGATGAAGTCGGCAGGAGTTTGTGCACGTTGGCCTTTCCCAGGAGCCTCGTGTATGTTGATGGACTTGCTGGAACATCGTACAAGCAAGCCGAGGACGTGGCCAAGCTTATTGTCGAAAGCCTCAGGCACATGAACCTCCTTCATGAGGTTACGGCATCGTAAGGTTGGCGCCGTGGCACTTTGCCACCAGCTAGGATTCGACAAGAAGCATCGTAGAATGTGTCGTGCGACTTTTGCAGTAGCCCGGGAAACTGGCCTGACAGGGTCGAGAGTCACACGCCAAATGAAGGCCGCATCGTCACATGCCTGAAACCAGGCCATGGTTTCCCTCATAGGAGCATGTCTCTGAGAGTTTTTCGTGGGTGAATGACACTGCGGACGCGTGTGTAAGACCTGGTGTGTGTCATCAGAGTTGTGGACAGAGTTAAGTGTGCTTATCAGGGGGCAATGCCGGCAAAGCCGTGGTTTTCATTCCCTCCGCTCTGCAGGCAACCTTTCATGTTCCATCCAAGATGTTGCAGGAAAAGACCTGTAGGCAGATTCCTAGTGCGGTTCAGCCTCGCTTTGAGACAGCCCCGTGTCAAGCGCGAGCAAACAGGACGCAGGGGGCACTGCTTTACCTTTGAAGGTCTGAGACTGGGCCCAGAAGACCCTCAACCCTAAACCCTGACCGAAACTAGCAGGACGAATCATAGCCCCGTCCATAGATTTTCCTTATTGTAGTACCCTCTTACACTGTTACAAACCCAAACAACATCGCTGAAATACTGCCCTTATACTACCCTACCACACCATAGCGAGCACCGTTCACTAGACATGATTCTCAAATTATACTGTACCCCAAAACCTAACCCCGTTCTGACCGCTAAGGCCACTTATCAAAGCCACAAAGATCAAAAAATCTAAGCTCCAAACCGCCTGAGGTCTGGTCTCGGCTGAGCCAGACCCAGCTGGCGGTGGCCGTGGCTCGGGGAAAGGAGCTTCGGGTTTGTTAAAGCCCTCCTGGCTTAGGGGTTGAAGTTTTGAGATCTGATTTGAATGCCGAGTGTATGGCTTAGAGCTTTAGACTTTTAGCGATTGGAGTTCCTTGAGTTCAGGGCTTGAGGGTGTTGATTTTGTTTGGCCCCATTGCCTCCTTGGGGCCTGGCACTCTCAGCTTACGGGTCCCGGGTGCTCGAGCTTGTGGTGGTGCTAGGTTCTCTGCCGTAGTCCACACTTCACGCCCCAAAATACACCCCACAGGTACAGTAGCTGAAACATGAGGGTTTGAGCCCGATCTGCGAGTGTTCTGGACATGAATGGTTTGTTTTGGGGCGCAGGTTGGATTGCAGTATGACATGACTTTGTGAAGCGCAGACGGTTTCGTGGCCTGCTCGCACACCCATGCGAAGGTGGTGGTGCAGTAAAGCCTGCAGCCCGCTGGGTCTTGCAGCTGGAGTTGCCCGCATCAGCCGCCGCTTTGCACGCACAATGCTTCTTCACAGTTCCTAAGTTTGGGATAAATTGTTTGGCGCTTGGGCTGCGCATTTCAAGAAGCGGCTACATGCAGCTCTGCAGAAACACGCACACAAGCACATTCATGCAGGCCATAGCTAGCAGACACAAAGCCTGCATGTCAAAGCGCCAAGCAATGGACTGACCCCGATCATTTCATCAACGCGACGCGTCTCCCCGCTGCGATTGTCTTGTCGCGCTTGGCACCTGGCTAAAGCCCTCTGCCCTGTGAAGTTGAGCACCGAAACCCCTTTTGGAGAAGTCTCCGGTGCGCAACTGCCAGGCTTTCCGAGATCCGAGAACATGTCGTTCAACTCAAGGCCCAGAGCCCCGCAGACCTTAACCGAAAGGCTCCATCATCACCACTAAGGCTAGGGAGAAGATAGAAAATCGGACAAACACACACACACACATTCAACCCCGTGAGTACTCCTACGTGTGAAATGCACGCTGTCTCCAAGCCAGCTGGTTGTCCGAAGAGAGCTCGAGGTGTTGCAGAGGTACTTTCTAAAAGGGATAATAGCACTTGTGCTTGTCACTAGTTGGTCATTAGCATCTAATAACCTCCCGCACCAACTTCCCAGTCGGAATAGCGGAGTACAGTGGCCCCGGCTTATCGTTTGAATATGTCTACGTACACGCAGAGTCACTGCTGAGTTTTCATGGTCCTTTCTGTGCGACAACCACAAGCAGCGTTACCCTAAACCCCAAACCCTAAGCATTCCCTCGGTCACTCGCAGACAAGTCTCAACTCCCCTCGCCCACGCATGGCCCACCGCCCTACAGTTTTGAGTTTGGCCTAGGCCCGCGTGATGACCAAACCACCGTGAGCTGAAAACCCACGCTCCAAACAGTCCCATAGAGCCTCAATTCCCCTTCAAAAACATAGTTTTATATATATAGATTCTATATAATGCCTAGAATCCCTGCCCAGAACTTGGTTCGCCTCTCTGTTGCCCTCGGCTGGAAGGCCGGCATGGCATAGATAGGGTTCAGGGTCTTATACAGGTATGAGTATGTGTCAATTTTAGGGGTTCCTTTAAGGGCATATTTACAGGGTTGTAGAGTCACTGTAGAGGATTTAAGTTTGCACAGGGGTTTGACGAAATAGCAATATTGTGCCCTTTCTGTTCTTAGAATATACCTATACTATGATGCACACCAAGATATCCTAGTCCAACAACTAAGACTCCTATGCGATTAAGAAGGGATGTGAGGTTCAGAGATCTGAGTGCTGTTGGCGGACTAGCGCTGGTAGAGCAGAGGGAATTGCACCACACCGAAGCTTTAGACCCTTGGGATCCCTTGGGAAAAGCGCGGTATAATAGAGTGCCCAAGGTTTGGAGTGTTTGAGATCGCATTCCATCAGTCATTTACGACGACAGGTAGTCGCTTTGGCTCAGCCATGCGCGCGACAGATCCACGTGACACTGGAAACCTTCGACGCAGCTTTGTCGCAGGATATGTTTTTTGGGGTGCTTTGTAGTTGCATAAAGTTGTGAGAGGTGCATAGTTGGCCGTGTCATGTCTTGCAATCTAAAATGAAAACCCCAAACCCCTAACCCTAAATTTTTCACGTTCAGGGACGTCCGATTCAGGCAAGGCTTTCCGCTGGCAAAGTGCTGAGCTGAGCCTACCCTACCGGAGCCAAAGTCTTTGCAGCATCAGGCACGCAAAGTGGAGACAGCACCGGAGTCTTGACGGCACTTTAGTTCTTGTTTTTGGCATTGTTGGTGTTGCGTTTTCAGCTGTTCTGACGAATGCTGCTGCGGTCCCTGGTGTTGCCAATGGCGCCGGAAGCTTCTACCCAATATACTGCCTTTCTCTCAGTAGTGCTCGCATCAGTCAGCTTACATTATAGCCTGGCGCCGATGACAGCTACCGAAACCACGATAGTACGAGCTGCCACGTCACCCAGTCAGCCTGCCACTCTTGCATTTCAAGAGGCGGCATCTGAACTCACAGTCTTCGCGGTCGGGTGGACGCTAAGGCTGCAGTATGTTCGGCATTCTGAGTCATTCGGATTCATTGCTGCGCTGGTCGTCCTGGACCACCCTTGGGCCCAAGATAGCCGAGGGGGAGGTTGTGAGATGTGGGGAGTGCCGCTTATCGGGATATGCAGGCAACGATCCGGAATACATCAAGTGTCCGTTTTGGTACACATGACGTGCTGTGCGAGACTGCGTAGAGCAGAATCTGTACCACGTCTCTTCTCGTCTTGATACTGTCTTCCCATACAGCATATTCGCCGATCCGGCGAATTGGAAATGCTTTGCAACTTAGCTCCGGGCCAGTTCGAGCCCTGCTGAAAGCTGTTATAGACACTCCTCGAAGTACCCTACATCAAACCACCCCTTAGAACCCCAAAAGATGAGCCTAAATGCCGAAACCCTAAACCCATCTCAACCCCCAAGTCCTCCACCAAAACACGAGACACTGAAGCTCGATCAGCTCAGGAAGACTGCGTCAGATGCCGTCCTCCTCCGGGACGCTGACTTTGGCTACGGCTTGGGTTCCACACGGGTTCTATCCTTTTGTTGGAGAAGTGTTCTATTGAGGGTTTTGTTGCTGTTTTAAAGGGTTCTCCTATAGAGGGTTCTTGTAGACGGCACTATGTGGGTTATACATTCAAGGGGTTCTTTGGGGCTTCAGTTGGAGCTCCAGGGATTTTCATTTTGCGGCATGCGCACCGCAAGTTTGAAACAGAGCCATTGTGCAATCTACCCAAAACCCTGAAACCTAATTCTCAAAACCCAAGCAAGACCCTTAACTCAAGAGCTTGCCGGCAACAGGCCCGAGCTGCTTTTTAGGGTTTTCTAACATACTTCTAGTCTGAGCCCCGCCCCTCCAGCCCCACGCCTGGTTGTAGACGCCTCAAACGACTGACGCTTGGGAACTCTTATGCTGCAGTTTTGCCGCGAAAGCCGAGGAACAATGTTGCCGATAATTTAATTCAGACCCCTATATTGAACTTTACACTCGGAATTCGGAATTCTACCTATTTGTCCCTCATGCCTGAAATGCCTTAAATATCCAAAACTCAACATGTCAAGAGGACCGCACTTCCCGCACCTCAGCGGCACGCAGCGCTGCAGTGGCACGGGAGGAAGAGGAGCGGAGCCTTCTAATATCGTGGCCTTAATGATTAGAAGAGGGTTCCTCTAAAGGGCTCTTAACAAGGGTCCGTCCTGTTGGGGTTACTATAGCGGTATTATGGGGGTTTAATCTAGGGGCCTTAATAATTAGAATAGGGGTTATGGGGCCCATTATACTGTAGTTATAATAAGGAACCCCCAAAATGGTATTGGTAATTATCTAGGCTCCTTTTTTTAGGGATTTCAGTTTCGTAGCTTGCGCATGGGATGCAGGAGGAAACTAACATCACATAGCTAGAGGTTTGGAGTTTGTAACGACCAAGCGGTCCTGCGTGTTTAACAGGGTGCAAACCTGCAGTGGTGCCCTCAACATCTTTTTTTGCCTAACCATCCCACGCCTCTAAGTAAACCTTGAAGCCAAATCGCCGAACCCCAAAATCCCAGACCTTAGACCTGGACATCACAGCCCAAACTAACTCAAAACCTACGACCCTGAATCCCTGAAACCCTGAGCCTTCAAGCAAGGGAAAACGGAGGAGGTTCAAGAGCTGAATGCTATGAGCCCGAAAACCTTGAAGCTTTTTTCAGTTCGAGTGTATCAGTGTAGTAGCCCTTCATGGCTTTACAAAAGGACGGTGTAAGTATAAGGGCTTGAATCCAGCCAGGAGGCGACGTCGCCCATGAGTCCAGCGCAGCAAACCATCAGTGCCTCGACATCCGTCGACCACCAGTTGGTCTGGGATTCATTCCTTGGCTGTCGTGATGATTACTTGCAAAGCTCACTGCTCAGCTGACAGGTCCTCGCAGGATTCTGAGATCAGCTAGTCGATTTCTGAGAGAACGATTCGCAGAATTCGTTTTGTGTTTGCCCCTTCTGCCTGAGCCCTTGTAGAGATAGAAAAAGTCTTCTCAACGCAGACCCCGTTGAAGGGTTGAACGGCTATATAATAACTCTAGCAGCGGAACTACAGCACCCTGAAGCCCATAGAAAAAGGCTCGAACTAGTCACGGCTTCGCTGCCATCTGCATGCAGTAGCTAGCCCTAAGCCTAGACCTAATCAACCCGAAAATCAAGAAAACCCCGGGTTCATGCTGGGGTTCTTAACATGGCTTTTCATGTGAACCCTTCGGGGATTCTTCATCAAAGTTCTACATCACGGGGAAAACAAAGAGTTTCGAAGAGCCCGGAGCCTATGCAAAGCTAGGCGACTGGCACCATTCCTGCGTACCTGCCGGATTTTTTCGCAAGCACTCCTCTGGGAAGAACAGAAAACTTGCAAGGATGACACTTGAGGCGATGGTGTCAAGTACGTCTGCCTACCCACATGAACGGCAGCCTGCAAGCTGCCACAAAAGTGCCGGAACAACCTCACAGAAAGCCCATATGTGCCACTGCCGAATGCTCGCTACCAAGACCAGATCTGGGCCGCACTTGCCGGGACAGCCTCCTAGAAAGCCAACATACGCGGCTCGCCCAGCCACCGCTAGGATTCACAGGGAGTCCGCGTGCATTGCTGCATGCGTTTGTTTCACCACTGCCGCCAGGACAGCTGCTGCCTGCCACCAAAACAACCTCACAGAAACAGGACAGCTTCCCAGAACCCTGTAGAACCTTTAAGGGAACCCTAGCCCCCTAGGGCTTCCCTATATGGATTATAAAGACCCCCAAATCAGGTACCCCTAATTTTCAGAAGCTCCCATATTAAAGGACGTTCATAGTCATCCTATAAGGGAACCCTGTAAAACCTTTACAGCCCCATGTAGCCCCCCAGAGCTTTCATAGTTACTTTGTAGAGAACTCTTTGAAGGAACCCTGTAGAACCTGTAAAGGAACCCAAAAGGAACTCTTTAAAGGAACCCTAGCCCCCAAAGAGCTTCCCATAGAAGCTTCAAGCAACCCGAGGCTGCCAGAGCCGTCGCGAGTTGGAGGCTGCATCCGCCTGCTGTTTCGATACCTAAAGGAGCCCCAGAGCTCCTTGAGGGTTTAGGGTTCCTTTAGGATTTAGGGTTTAGGGTAGAGGGATTTAGGGTGTAGGGTATCTTAGGAATGCCTGGGAGCGAGAGAGAGAGAGAGAGAGGGTTAAGATACCTCAGAAGCCTTAGCTTAGCGGCTTTGGACTTTCGGGGCTGAGGCTACAAGGCTAAGGATGATTCGACTTATGATCATTTGCAAGGTTTAGAGTTTTAGAGTCCTTCGCTTTGGGCTCTGGGATTCAGGGTTGAGGGCTGCAGATCTGCAGGGAGTTAGGAGTTGGGGTTTGTAGAGGTTTGGAGTCTAAAGCTCAGGATTAGTCAGTTTAGGGGGTAGGGAGTTCAGGGTTGAGGATGCTCTAGGGGGCATATGCCCTAAGGTCGTCATCCGAAATCCCTTTAAAGTCGAAGGCTTGTCGGGGCATTGAATTGGGTATTACCGTAAACCCTCAAGATAGAAGCTGAACACCATTTATAAAAACGTGGTAAAAGCCATGCGAATTGTTCACCTGTTACTGAAAGCCTTCATAAATCTATGAGGATGTTGACCCAAGCCCCAGACCCAATTGGACCCTTGTTTGAGGTGGTGAATAGCTGCGGGGTCCTTGGCCGCCTGTGGTTCGATCAAGGCGGGCACAGCTTGATTCAGTCTTTGGAGGTGTTTTAAACTAGGGCTCAAGGATTCCAGGGCTTAGGGTTTGGGTTTTTAGGTATAGTACTGTTACGTAGCCTCCTTTCTGATAATGCTATTGCTAAAGTTGTCAGAGTGAGCTCGTAGCCATGAGTGCTACGTGGCTTGCACTGAACCTCAACCCGGCAAGACTTCAAGAGGCCTGGATGCAAAAAGGTATAGGGGCAAAAAGGGCTTAGAGCTCAAGGATTCCAGGGCTTGAGAGTGTTTTTTGTGTGTCTTTGTCGTGGATTGGGGGAGTTGTGATTTCAGGATAGGCTTTTTTTAGGGTTTAGGGTTTAGGGGTTTTGGGTAACTCACGCTGCTCGGCTTTGAGGTGCTTGGGTGTTTGATTGTTTTGGGAGGCTTAGAGTTTTCAGGGTTTCCACTGCTTTAGAGGTCATGATCGTCCCAAACCACAACATACCGCCCAAACCCTAAACCTGAGTCGTAACGGTAGCAATGAGACCTGTTCAGCCGTGCCTGCATCGAGCGAGTGTGCGAGTCGAAACCCTAAATCTCACTCGAACCATGAAAGCCGTGCAGGACGGCAGGGGTTACAAGCTACGGCCTGTAACCTTCAGTATTCGTTTGGGTCCAAGGAGCGACATAAACAGTTTAGGGTTTAGGGTTCATAAACACAAACGGGCGATTTCTATCCGGCCCCCCCATCGCGATACTGCCTTGAAAGTCTCGGTTGATGTGGTCTTTGGGGAGTTCAGAGTCTTAAGTCTCAGGGGCCATGGGATTTGTAAGACCCTCGAGTTCCAGGGTTTTGGCTTGTGGTGTTGAGGTTCAGGTGCTGCGGGAAAGCATTCAACCACCCTTCTAAAGCCACTTACATTGATAATGCACAGAACCGAGAAGGGAGTTTTCACCGGGACAAGCAGGGTGGCTGCTGAAGCAAAAAGGGATAGAACTGCCAAAAGTTGAAGAAACGGAAAGAGAGCGCGAGAAAGAGCAAGCAGGCGGAACCTCCCCGTCAGGAAGGACACAAAGGGAAGCAATGGCAGCTTGTGCAAGCTACAACCCCCTGTAAGCCGAGTTTGAGCTTTACATCCATGGCCTCGGCTCAGGCAAGGGTCGGCCGACCGTTGGCTTCATGCAGGCCAGTTGCGATTTCGCGCGGGTCGATCATGGGGTTTTGTGTACTTCTTCAGGCCGTGATCTCAGAACCAACTATGGAACTTCGCCGAAAATGGAAAGTACAGCCCCCAATGATTTACAAGAGCCGCCTCTGGCTTGCTACGTCCACTGCGCACTGTTGCCATCTACACACATGCACACTACATGTTTGTGTGTATGTATATGTGTATACATCTACGAATTCAAAAATGCGTTAAAGTATCTAGTGTACACAAACGTGATACAGTACATAATGTAAATGGTATGATATTGTTCGTTACTTCATATGTAAACAGTATGTAGTTGTAGTGCATCGTACACAATACAAGTAGTTCGTTTGTATGTACATATCAAAGAAATACAGGTATTCTACAAGATAAAGATACTGCAGTTTAAGTTCTATGTGGTGTTCATGTATATCACGTTATAGACATGTTCATTAACTGTTCGTCTTGTTAATGTAAACTGTTCATAGCCTATTATTAAGTATGTGTTCAAAGCTATATTGTATTATAGTATGTGAGTATGTATGTATAGATAGATATATGTATCATGCGAATCGTGGCAGCAGCAGCAGCAGAGTCTGTTGCTTCAGGTTCCTTCCGATCGGAAGGTGATCTGCACCGTGCCGGCTCCTTCTCTCATTGTTTTTGAAGGTCCATGGAAGTAGGCGTTTCAGAAAATCGGAGACCCCTGATTCATAACCGTAGCAATAACGGTAATTCTTATATGGACCCCTAGTGTCAGGACCCTGAGATAGGGATGCGTAGGGAGTCTACGGTGTCACGATGTGCACAAAATCCTTCCACAGCTGGGGGAACTGCTTGTGTAGACCTGCGCAGGAAGCTTGGGTTTGCTTTCGCACAGTGGCCTAGGATGTCGACAGTGCGCTCTGCATCGGATTGGCGGACCACGATGGCGTGTCATGGACAGACCATGCGGTTACATCTTTTGTTCCAGACGTCTTGAGCTTCTATATGGGGATGCAGAGACTGCAGGAGAATGCCAAAGCCCGCGCACGCCATACGGAATTCCGAAGCCCGTTCCAAGACTCGAAGCTTAGCCCATCATCCGCCACCATAGGCGTCGATTCCCTAAACTTGCATGTTTGAGGACTTATGTAAAGGTATCACGGCCGAGTCGATAACAAAAACAAGACGCCCCAACAAATCTCAAGACCACGTTGGTTCCTGACGGATTATGTAGAACTTTCATAACGGTTGAAAGGCAAGGGCATGAAGAGACAGCTTTCCTGGACCTGCAGGCAAGCCCCAATGCATCTGGCAGTTTCCGAAAACGAGGACATATTAATTCGGTAGTTATATCATACCTTATTTTGGATGTCCTTATGTTAAGGTAGTGTTAAGGTCTCTATTCAATACATATCCAGGGTTCCATAATCAAATCAGGGTCCCTCGTTTTCTGAAGTCCCAGCCGAAAAAAGGTCGCCAAGCCAGACCTCAGCACCTTTGGCCGCTACGCGATGCCCTTGCCCGGAGGTCGGGGCCTCGCAAAGTCGAAGTTGTTTTAGGGTTTGGGCTTAGAGGTGTAGGGTTTCGAGATGTTTTGAGGCTCGGTGCTTTGACAGGGTCTCGGTTTCTAAGAGGTTACAGGGGGCTAGGATAGATGCATGGCAGTATACACCTACTAGATTCAGGAACATGGACGTTATAGGCGATGCATCAGCAACAGTAGCGAACCCCATCAACATGGTGCCATGATGACTCATCGTGACACCAATCTTCATGTTGCAGAAGCATGACTCGGAGTCTTGGGCAACTGCGTGATGCTGCAGTTCACGGTTTCGGGCCTGTGCCTCGCTCATGTAAGGTTTCGGAATCCTAAACTGCTATCACTCATGAGGTCGACAAGTGTAGGATGCTGCAGACACGTTGTCAGTTCGGACCTGGGGGCTTTCCGGATCAGGGCTCGGGGCTGCAAGCCGGAACTGCGAGATCTAGGGTGTCATGTAAGGGCCATCGGACACCCGAGATGTAGGGTGTCATGGTTAAGGGCCCTCGGACACCACGATTGGCGAAGAGTGTAAATGCCTTTCGTTTCCCACTGCGTGTTTGTTGAGTAGCCTTTGTTCATCGTCGCTAAGTGCTGCAGTTCGGGCTGCAGACTTCAGAAGGCATATTTATCGGAAGCAGAAGCTGTGGACGTGAGAGACCCTGAAGCACCACGCCTTGTTTCTGCAAGATTCTGTCTCTACTCCCTCTCACCCCAGCAGAAACACAGCCGGAGGTTGGGGCCTGGGTACCAGTGAAGAAGACCAATGCGCCTTGGTCCGATAGTTAGTGTCATCCGTTTGCATCGGCGTTTGTTTTTGTCAGGTTGGTTCTGTGATACACTGAGCTTGGTTTTGTGAAAGTTTTTCTTGCGAATACGTTAGCTGCGGTAGAAAAGCTGACAAAATGCTTGGTACCGGGCTTAGTGTTCCTGTGTTCGTCACAGGTGTAGAACCAGATGAGCAGCATGCCAAGTTCACACGCTGAGTGCAAAGTTGCCCTGCGGAGAAGGTGTCGAACGAATCCCGGAACGGCCGTTTGCGTGAAGCGTTGCTCCAACCCTTGGCGAGAGACGTTTTTCCCGAGGATTTGGCAATCACCTTTTATGTTCGGGGTGCCTAGCTCGTGACTTCAAGATGTGGTCCCCAGAGCCTCCAAAACCCCTTAATTAAGGAATGTACCTTAAATCATGTTGGGGATCCTATTATAATTTAAGGTATATTCCTTAATTAAGGGGTTTTGGAGGCTCTGGGTCCTTCCCAAGTCTGAGTCTAAGCCCTGCTCTGTGGATGCGGGAGGCATGACTGGCCCCCGAGACGTGGGGAGAAGGGGCACAAAACCTAGTCGGCATTGCCACACACAGCTTCAGCCTCTGCTTCCCAACGGCAAAACAGCAGAAGCTGACAGATGCCAAATGCAGTAAACCCAACCTGTTTCGACTATGATGCAGCATGCCAAGCACGTATCTCCATGCCGCCTCTGCAGGCTGCCTGACGGCATCCCTATCCATCGGACAGCCGCTTGTCTCACAACACAGTGTTTCTTGATGTTCTTGTGGACGTCTGTCCATGAGTTGGAATAGCTAAAATTAAATATATAATATATACTATCTAATATATCATCTGTAGTCTATAATCTATACAGTGAGGAAAGAGGAGGGAGCTGTGCATCAGTGGTGCCACCGCGCCGAGGTACGGCCAAGCTCGTCTGGAGCTCCTGCCACCACTCGAGTTGCAGACGCTTAACAGCGACTACTACTGCTATAGTAGCAGCCAGAAAGTTGGAACATCATTCTCCCCCTGCCGTTAAGGTAAGGTATAGGGGATCCCAGCACTAGTCATCCTAAATCCATGTTCAGCATTCTGGGATTCACTGTAGTATGACATGACGTATAAAGAAACTTGAATAATCAGTATACTGCTCCTTAGGTCCTTAGGGCTTCTTCTTATAGGTAGTGTACCCCAAAGCCTTATTCAACTTATGAAGGCCCGCCCCTCCATTAGTTGCCGTTGTTTGTGTCTGGCAGCCTCACAAAGGGTACCCTCTTTGCGATCGACAGCGAGCTTCAAATCCGGCCCGGCAACGAGACGCCGTTAAGTTGCCCGGACAAGCTCTGAACTCCCAATCCGAGCCCTTTCAACCTTCAGTTCTTCCATTGAGGAGAGGATTGTCGGCTTCTCGTTATTATACCCTAAACCCTAAACCCGTTTTTGTCCTAGACCCTAAACCCTTGTTTGCCCTAAACCCTCTTTTGGCTCAAAGTTTGTAACTCTGCAGCCTCCGGCTTTTCTCTTGCAGAAATCGGAGACGACCTCCGACCAGAAGGCCATGGCAGAAGTGGCGGAGCCGGAGTTCAAGGTCGGCTCCAAGGGCAAGAAAGAGCTGGCGCCTTGGAGCGAAAGGACATATTGTATAAACATATATAATATATACATACAGACATACATACATTATATATATATACACGTGCACATACATATAGATGTATGTGTGTTTATAGGGTCTTTCGGGCCCCGCAAGAAGTAGGCGCCTAGCTCAAATCCATTGAAGGACTACAATCCTTAGGTTGCCAGGGCGATGTTGCATCGTGTGTACCGTTTCGCTGTGTTTAGCTTTGCGATGTTTCGGAACAATGAGGCGCTTGCATAATACCTAATACCTCAGATAGGAGGCTTCTTACCCCCCCCCCTCCTTTCACTCAATGAGTTGCAGCTGAGCTTAGCCTCAGAGCTCGTCCGCAGGTTACAAAATGACACTTCACTTCTAGTGCTACTTCTCCGAGTCGCCCTGATGACAATCAGGATGACTAGTGGGATTATGGCGAGTAATGTAGTAGCCTAATCCAAGCTCCAGGTGGACAATGCCCTGGACAAGAAGTTCCGAGGCTCGAAGATGGACAACTTCTTCAAGGCTGCTTTGGCTTCATACCGGGTTTAAGGTTCAAGGTTGGTTTAGGGTTTAGGGTTAGGGTTCCTTCTTAATCAATGGATCCGGTTTGTAAACATCGCTCTGCACACCTTAAACCCTGGGGGATCCATAGGGTGAAATAAAGACCCTAAGGGAGGCCATGAGTTCGAAAAGAGCCAGCATGTCTTCCTTTCAAGGGCTTACTGTAGAGTTTGGGCTTCGGGTTTCCTTGGCTGAGCTGGCGGGTATGGAGTCATGGAAAAGTTGAACTATATGGCTGCTTTGCAAGGCTTGTTAGGGTTTAGTTTCGGATTTTCGGGATCCCAATAGACAAAAACCACAACGAACCGCCAATAGTCGTGTGAACATATGCTAGTCTTAGCAAAAAATACCGAATTACCACTACTGCTGGGGCATGCTCAAAGAATCGACCCAAACAGAAAATAGATGCCGCAGGTGTCGCAGCGTGGCTCCAACCTCACGACGGAGACACGGATGTGAAAAGATTTGGAGGTTAGACGACAATCGGAAGCTTGAGGTGTGTGCGTGAGTGTGATTCATAGATTTGCTTCGTGGCTTGTTTGTTTCTGTGGCGTGCATTGAGACAAGTTGCAGGAGTTGCTTTGCGAGCATTGCGATCCCACCGTACTCATACATGGCCCGGAACACAGCCGGGTGAATGGCTCGGAAATTCACACAGCAGCTAGCAATCACTTCTTTCACCTGCCAAATCCCCAAGATGTTGAAACCTCGATGTCCCAAGCTGTCGGAAATCGTGCTTTGGGGCTCAACCCAACTCGCAGTGTAGTCTCCTGCTACAGGAGATCCGAGCGGGAATCACCACTTTTCTCACTGCTGCTTACATCATGGCGGCCGCTTGGTCTTGAACGCTTGTAACTTCACTTCATGCACCCAGCTAGTAACGTTTACTGAAAAGGAATGCGTGACGGCTCTTGGCTCGGGTGCCTTTGCAGGCTCGCGCTTGTGCAGAACAGACGTAAGCCGTTGCAGCTTCTGAGGCACATGCAGTCACTGGGACAGTTTACAGGCAGTAGGACTGCAGGTGTAATGTGCGATTGTGCGAGCATTCGCAGACGATGGTGGCTCGAGGATCCTAAATTCAAGCGGCTTGTCTCCAGGCCTTAAAGCCGCTGCGTCACATGAAGGCTGTGGGCTGTTGCAGATGGACTTTGATGCAAAGGTGCCTGGCGGTTAAGCCCATGGCAAAGTGTCATGGCCGGGCCTTTTCGAGTCTTCCTTCCCAATGGCAAGATGCTTACGTCAATGCATTGGCTTCCGAGGAGGATCGGCGCCTGCAAGATGCCAAGAAACGGTTCATGGACCAATGGCGTGGCGATCATGCTGCCAATCGAGTAGCGGAGGCGAACCACCACTACAATCGAGCTCTGCAAGGCCTAGAGGGTCCCAACGCACTCGGAGTCCACCTGACTTACCTGGCACATCAGAAGTTTCGCCGTGGAGCCCGAGGTAGTTGGGGGCTGGCCCGGCGGAGTGTCGGTCGCTTGACGCACCTCCTGGATCGTGTAGCGAGCCCGTAGCGGCCCAAAGCCTAAAAGAAATCCCTGTGTCACTGCCCTTCGGAGGCTTGTCCATCTTCTCCTTTGCCTTCCGGCACGATGCAGGAGCTTCCAAAAAGTGTCGGGAAAAGATGGCGCCAGGCAGGGTTCGGTCGTAGGTTCATAGACTTCGCGAGGGAACTGTAGGCTTTCGGGCTTACAGCAGCACAGTGGAGGCCCGGAAGAGAGTAACGTTTCACTTTTTGGGGTTTTATATAGTCCTACAATACATTAATTGCAAAGGTTAACCTTTTCTTTGGTATGGCGCGTGGCCTCTATGTAGAGCAGTTGACAGTAGCCCTGACCGTCTATCTAGTCTCGAAGCTCCGAGCCACCACCACCTACAGAAAGCTACGCCTCGATCAGCACACTGGGAAGACATGAAGGCTGCTGGAGAAGGTTTTAGGGTTGAGGCTTTAAGGTTTAGGGTTTTAGGGTTTAGGGATTAAGGCTGCCTGAGAATTGGGGGCACGCAGCTACCACACAAAAGCAAGGAGGCCACCAATGGATCACTAGCCACAAACCTCAGCCACCCAAACCCCAATATAGGGGCCTAAATAATTACCAATACTATTTTGGGCGTTCCTTATTATAACTATAGCATAATGGGCTCCAAAACCCTATTCTATAATTATGAAGGCCCCTATATTACTCGATGATCTCCAAACCGCTGCCGGAAGAGAAAAGCCCTCGAAGCCGCAGTCGTCGAAGGAACAGGGTCGCAGACATAGTGCCGAAAGCCCCAGTGAGGTTGTCATACATCCGGCTGTTTGTCAGGATCCTTCTAATGGTGAACTCTGTATATTGGGTATGGTTCCTCTACGCAACCTCTCCAAAACTTTCCGGATGACCCCCGACACCATAAACCCTGAACACGGAACGTCCGAGGTCAACCCGAACATCATCAGCACCACGGGCCTGAGCCCTCGAAGAATAAAAAGCGGCTTAGGGCTTAGGGGGTACTTTGCATTTGTGCTGGGGTTTGAGGGTCATGTTGGTATTTTTGGTATTTCATGGTTTAGGTGTGTGTTTTGTTTGGGGTTCAGGGTTGTTTTGGCATTTCAAGGTTAAAGGTGTTTGGTAGTTTTAGTTTTGGGATTTCCCTCAGTGCTGCCAAGAGCGACAGTGATAAGACGTCTGCATGTAGCCGGAACATGGCAGCGAGAAAGAGCAATACCAAAAGCAACAAGCAGCCTGCGAACTTATTACGGGCCGTATGGCAAAGCGTCGCCTTACCCATCGAACGGACGTCGCAGCTTCAACGTCGTACTAAAGGTGGTAGAAGCTGGGAGACCACGAACGAGAGATCCAAACCCAATGCCATCAGTAACTCTGAGCTGAGTTTGATTTCCCAGTGTCTCGCCCTTCGAAGAACTAGGCGAGCTCATAAAATCCGAGACCCTGAGCTGGGTTCTTGTTAAGGGGTTCAATTTAAGCTACCATAATAGGGACCTATAGTGAATGATATGGTTTCTTGATTATGGTAACTTAGACTAATTCCCTTAACAAGAACCCAGTAAGCCTGAACCCGAATCCCTAAACCCCTAAACGTCAGAGACTCGTGAAGCCGTGCCTGCCCTGGGCGAGTGTCTGTGTCGAAACCCCTAAACCCGAAACCCCTGAAAAGGAATTTCGATGGCCTGGTCTTCGCTACCGCGATGTCGAGCTGCATTGCTACTCTGATCATGGCGCTTTGGGCGAGCTTGGGCATTGAATCCTTAAAGGGTTACTATACGGGCCTTAGTAATTACCCAAGGGTCCCTTTAAGGGTCTATAAGGATTACTATAAGGGCTATTCTAAGGATTTACTATAGGGGCCTTAATAATTGCCTATACTGTTTAGGGGGCTTCCTTACTATAGGTATAGTATCATGGGCCCGAAAACCTTATTCTAATTTTGAAGGCCCTTAGATTAGGGTTTGGGCCGTGGGGTTAGTATTTGTGCCGTGGGAGTATTTTGACAGTTGGCAGCAGGAGAACTGGACCTTGCACTTCAGAATACCTCTTGTTACTAAAAATTTAAGCCGCGTGCACCCCGGTTGAGAACTTTTGCAGTGGCTACATTTCGAGACGTAGAAGCACCACCACCGTGTGCAGAAACATCGAAACTGCAACCTTCCAACGAGGCTTGTGGGTGCGTGGACAGTTAAACGTTACTATAGGGGCTTAAATCATTACCTATACTACTTTGGGGGCTCCTTATTATAACTATGGTATAATATATCCCAAAACCCAATTCTAATCATTAAGGCCCCTATAGTAAACGGTACGCAAGAAGTTCAGCTCCTCAGTGTTGGAATGAAGCATGTCTCAGGAACTTGCCGTTTGGCCTCTGGCCCGGCATGGGTATGAATGCCTATTTCGCCTACACCATTGTGGGCTTCAAGGGTACACAGAATGCCGTGAAGAAGGTGATGATGGCTGTCACCGTGGAGGGTGTGATCTTCATCATCATGTCCGCTCTCGACCTTAGGCGCTATGTCTTCAAGGTCTTCCCCACATGGATGATGAAGGCCACCATGGCAGGGATCGGCTTGTTCTTGGCCCACATCGGGCTGCAAGCTGGAAACGGCATCGACATCGTCAGAGACCACCCAGCAGTGCTTGTGGACCTTGTGACCCTCACTGGCGAGCACTTCGCGCGCACCTGGATCGGAATCGCCTTCTTTTGTGTCATGAGCCTCTTGATCCTCTTGCGGGTCAAAGGAGCTGTCATGATCAGCATCCTTCTTAGCGCCATTCTCTGCTGGATCCTTTCAGCTACCGGAGATCAGTTCACATACAAGCCCATGTGCTGCCTTGGCAGTGTCACCTTTCCCGATCCAGCCGCCGGGGGTGTAGAGTGGTATCCGAAGCCGGGAGGTGGCTTCTACCCGAAGCCCACGTGCATGGACCCATACACCGTGCCCGGCAAGGGGAAGATGACAAGCACAGATTCTGGACCCTCTTTCAGCTGGGAATCTTCCGCATCTGTCTCGTATGCGAACGGAGCCTACCTAATCACGAACGGCGGTTCCACGGTAAACCACACTGGCAGCATCTACTTCGAGGGCATCGCAGCAGGCCGCGACTCCTCCTTCAATGGTGGCTGCACCGACACCTGCCATGCCATGATGGGGGGCTTCAATCCTGCGTGCTTCGGCACGGTGCTGGTGGAGACGGGCTGCTGGACATCCGGGGCCGCAGTCAACCGTAAACCACCCCAAACCCAAACGGTTTAGGGATTGAGGTGGGAAAAAGGAACCTCTTCGGGGTTCAACAACGAGCCAAGTGCCCCGGCCAGGACTGGCATGGACTTTCAAAGCCGAGCAACTCAGCAACTGGTGGTCGATCTGTTTGGAGAGGGCTGCCTTGGCGGAGCTGGGCGCATCCCGACACCCGGTTGCTTAAATAGAAATGTAGCTTTGATTATCCCGTCTCTGTTTGTCATGCCATCCTCGAGGGTCTCGCTACGCAAGGGCATGACGAAAGATGTAAGTATGAAGCATGTAATAAATGTAATCATCAAGAGAACAACTACTGGCTACAAGAAGCAATGATGATAATTTTAATAATTCTAGCATGTGGGGTCGTACCATTTCAATTAAAGAAGGTTCTGCCCGAAGACAGTTCTTGCAAGGAAATGCCAAAGCTTGGTCAGTGGAAGGCTTCTTATTGCAGCTGTTTTTGTTGTTGGAGCTTAGCTTAAGCGGCTTAAGCTTTGCCGTCCTCTCTAGTCGAAGGCCTTGGCCTCCACCTCCAGTTTGCTACACGCTACCCTCACCCATTTGTGACATCCCCGGCCTTGGGGAAACTAAGCTAGGAGGACATCATAGGGTTGATTCGCAAGGCAGCAAATCCGTGACAGCTATGTGCTATGTGTTGCTCCTGAAACAGCAGTCCTGACTCCAGATATGTCTTGTGCTCTCAAACTTAGTGTTGTGTCCTGGGGGTTTAGGGTTTCGGGTTTAGGATCGGAGTGGGCAACAGAATCGGCAATTTGCCTTGCTGCTACTATCTCTGCCACCATCGACAGACCCTCACCCTCAACAGTCTCAAACAAGGAACCTACGAAAGCCGCGGAGCCCAACACGACAAGCCCAAACCTCAAGCCCCGAGCCTTTGATCCGAGACTAATACTGACATGAAGCTGTAGTAGACTGTTCTCGAATGCAATGCGGGCCTCGTCCGTGCCAAATAAGAGGGAAGAAAAGCCCCGAGCCTTCCGAAGTCTGTGGGTCCTTCATCAAGTCACTATTTTACCCTAAACCCTAAACCCTAAACCTTTAGGTAGGAGGGACAAAAAAGTCATTATTTTACCCTAGCATGACCGCTGAGCAGCGAAAGGAAGACCTTCAACCCGCCCAACGCCTTTGCCTCGGTTCCTCTCGTGGACGTAGCCGGACCGCTGGTGGCTCCATTTTCCGGATGGGGTGGCTGTGCTTCTTGGTTAAACAACGGTTCGCACAGATAGATAGCGCTTTCGGTTTCGGAGTCTACGGCTTCGGGTTTCGGGCTTTTCGGATATTGGGATCTGTTTGTGTTGGAGGTTTATGGTTCAGCGGCTTCAACATTAAGGGTTTAGGATTGTGGTTCCAGGATGTTCCAGGTGTTGGGCACTTCAATTTTGGAAAGAGACTTCTTCTCTACGGTAAGCAGCGATTAGCATCGATTGGCCATACTTCAGCGCAGGGGGCGGGTGGAGGTTGGTTCGTGCATTGTGTGTCTCTGTGCGTGTCACCTGTGGTTCTGAGCTGGGGGCAGCAAGTAGATGCAGTTGTTGTCCGGTTCATCATCCTTGCGGTGGCCGCGACTGTACTTGTACCCTAAACCCTAAACCGCTGTGTGCATTGGCTTTTGGTTATGGTGCTGGTGGGAAACGACCGCTGGAAAGTCAGGCGTTTGTTTAGCTGACGTGGAGGAGCTGTCATTGAGTACAGGCCCGACTTGCAAAGACATGAGGTGCTTGCCAGCAGATCAATTCCATGAAAATTGTTGCGGCTTCTGCTTTACCTCGTTTCAGCGACTGCGGGAGTATGCCATGGTCAGAACAGTGAGGCCTTTTGCTTCCATTCTGCGAGGCTTTGTGTCAGACAAAGTCACTTGCTTGGGATTTGAGCCGACTCGTCTTAGCGAGGTGGTGGTTACACTTTGGGACCCGGTCGCACAAATCAACGAATCCCGAGCCGTCACACTCGTCAACATGAGCGCGGATGAGTCAGACTGGATTTTCCGAACCCATAGTGATGTTTCCATTGATCTTGATTCAGAACCCAAGTTGGTTTTGCTAGCTGAGCTTCGTCAAAGCGGTGCAGCGAAAAGCGATTGGCAAGCCTTCAGAGCACGTGAGGCTTTCGACGCGTACCTTGAGTCGTTGATTCGAGCTAGCGGGCTTCAAGCTCGGGCAATCCTGCATCGGACCAATGTCAAAGACGGGTATTTGGCGAAGCGAGTGCAGATCCCCAAAGCAAGCAGGAACTTCGTTTACAAGAAGAGCGGTCAGAATTCAATTCAGTTTCGTGCGGCGCGACTTCCAGGAGATCCCCAAGAAGAGAACATCGAGGTTTTGAGAGTATACGGTGAGGAGAACTTGGCCTCGTATGCGAAGGTTGCCGACGTTAAGGATTTCAGCTTGGGCGTTTTTGCAAGTCAGGGTGCTGTGTATACCAGAGTACTCTCCGACAAAATTGCACAAGCTCGTCAGTTTTGGTTTCCCAATGATGAAAGGTTTGATGAAGGCAACATCGGAGTCAAGTGCAAGCTTCATTACCGTGTTCAGGGTTTGCCGTCTGGAATTACTCTCAAAGCCGTGCGCGAGGTCCTCAAGGAGATCGGGTGGTGTGTGGTCCCACTTAGGGTGTGGCATTTGTCAGAGCTTGCTGCAGCCATCGTAGCGTGTGAAAGCCCGCTGTCATGAAGGTCTCTACGAACCTCGGGTGTCTCATCATCTCGAGGGAAGACAAGGTGATTTCCAGGCGTAAGGAATACAGGCGGGAAGAGATCAACCATACAGCATCATCAACACATGCAGCACCGTCAGTCACACCGCCGCCTGCAGCGTCAAACTTCCCTCCGTCAGTGCGTCCTCGATTGGGTGCATCTTTGCTCCCACCACCCCCTCCCAATCCAGAACTGCTGGCCAGAGTTGAGATGCTTGAACAGCAAATGGGTGAGGCCAATGCCAACATCAAGACTATTCAGGTTGAACAGACCGACATGAAGAGCCAGCTCAGTTGTGGTTTCCGCGACTTGATGCAAGCCATCCAGGAGCTCAAAGAGCAGCAAAGCGCAACGTCATCAAGTGCGAATTCCCCTCTGAGATCTCCGCCAAGCAAACTCCAGAAAAAATGACACTCCGGGAGATTTTGATGCATAGGAGCAGCTTTCTTCTCTGTGGTGTCCTAGGGTATGCCTTTGCACGGTTCGTGTGTGTGAGCCGTGGTAGTGCGCCGTGTGGTTTGTCCAGACTAGATAAGAGGCGTAGAATTACCGCCCGGGTTGCTCAAAGGAGAAAGTTGCTCGTCTTGTGTTTTGTTATTGCCATTGCCGTACGTGAGCAGAATGCCCGATACTGTTCTAGTTGCTGGGGTGTGAACTATCCCCCAATAAGCGATGCTCATTCCTGTCGGTCTTTGTCAACTCCCAATGGCACTTGGCAAGTCAAGAAACGGTGTGTTTGTAAGCGCACCCGTCACGTCTGTAAAGGTAAGATTGCGAAGCTGTGCGGACAGGCTACACGTCATTTTTGTTCGTCGTTATTGCGGGCTTCTCTGTGGGTCATCATGCTGCTGGGTCCCCGCTTCCCACATAGGAACTGTGTACAGCTTAGATTTGTTGTAGCCGGTGGTGCAGCGTTGCGTGCCTTGTCCACTGCTGTCGGCCACAAGTGCCAAGATGGTAGTGAAAGTCGAGCACAGTTCCCTCCCCCGAGCGTGCTTAAACGCTCTGCATGTAATTATTGCAACATCCATGTACACGCCGATGTGCGATTATGTGGCTCTTGCTTCCGAGCAAGAAAATGTGCAAGTCACCGATACGGTGAGAGAAGTCCGATCTGCTCCCTATGTTCCAGAGTTCGTACTCTTCTCTATGTTTCTCTCTGTGTGGCTCTCGTTTCATGGGAGGTCTTTTCCCCCTGCAAAGGGTACAAAGGTGAAGGGCCCGTTGCCATCGCCTCTGCAAATGTGACATCGTGCCTCAAGCATTCCACCCGGATTGCCAATTTGGATATTGAGAACCTGCATTGCATATGCATGCAGGAGAGCAGGATTCCGGAATCCAAGCTAAGACAGCTTTCTCGTAAGTTTGATGGGTACGGATGGGAGTTAATACTCGGCCCGCAGCCCCCCGTCAAAAAACTTCATGGTAAATCTTCTGGGTTCAGACAAACTACTGGTGGTTTAGCCGCTCTCGTAAGGAAGGGTTATGGGTATGCAGCTGTAGACATTGAAGGTTCTTTTGCCTCCATCCGCACCTGTTGTCAAGTGCTGTTTCTTCCTTTTCAGCAAACCGGTTGTTACATCATCAACGTTTATTTACCCTCAGGGGGTCAGGCTATGCGTTCTAGGGGCGAACTAATGGAATCAATCTTCTGTTATGCTGCTTCTCTAGGTAGCGCTCCGGTTATGATTTGCGGCGACTTCCAAAGCAAACCTGAAGATAACTCTGCCATACTACATGCGTTTATTACTGATGAGTGGTTTGATGTGCATGCTGAACGGCAGAAGCTGCTAGGAAAGCAGCCTGAACACACGTTCGCGAGATCCAATTCGAGCGATGCTGGCGACAAAGGCAAATCTAGGATCGACTTTTTCTTGTTTAACAAACATTTACTGCCATTCTTTTCGTCATCAGGTGTGTTACCGAAGTCAGGGCTCCCCAACCATTCTCCTTGTTTCGTTGAGTTGAGCATCGCTAAGGTAACTAGCACCGTCCATGTCGCTAAACCGCATCCCAAATGGAAATTCAATGACCCAATCCCCCAAACCAAGCAGCAATGGGTAGACAGAGACAGTTTGGTCCAACCGATTCTTCAAAGCGCCATCCCAAGTTTAATTCAAGCCGCTAAATCATGTGATGCAGAAGCTTTGTGGACCATTGCGTGTGAGACTGTAACTGAGTGCTTGAATAAGATTTCTGGGCAGTCCCTCCCCGCCACGCGTGGAAAACTTCCTTCCTTCAAGGCGGTCCCGCTAGCTAGGCCCAATTACCAAACAAAGCTTGCAAACTCCGTCAAACCATTGCTAAAGAAGCTTCATGAGTTGCGAAAAAAAGCAAACCTTTGGACTCCTTCGTCTTCCCAACTGTGGCTTTGTGAGTTACATGCCACGTTGCGTAACGCTTTCAGGCTTGCTGCCAAGCTGGGCATTACACTGTCGCTCAGTCATGCTACCCCGGAAGAACTAGCTGCATCCTGTGATGAGGCATACAATCTAGTGGTTCAGCATGTAGACGACCAGGAATGCAAGTCGAGGCAGGATGCTATCAGCGAGTGGAAACATAAGCTGCAACAGTCGACCATCGGGAGTAAGTCTAAGGTGTTTCGATGGCTCCGTAACGAACGAGTAGGCTCGCCAAGGTTCTTTGCCAAAGATGACGGTAGTATCGTGACCGATCCAAGTGCCATGCTTGACATGATTAGTTCGTACATGGAAGGCATTTACAATCATCATGAGGGCAAAGATTTTGATACCATGGTGACGGCTTTCTACGAGAAGTATCAAGGTATTATCGACGGTCTACATCAACATGTTGAGCTCCCAACTATTACTTATCAAGCTTTGGTTGATTTGCTTAAGAAGAAGAGCCCGGAAAAAGCTTCAGGACTCGATGGGTGGCAGATTAAAGAGTTGCAGCAACTTCCCCCTCAAGCTTGGGTGCCATTTAGTTTGGTCATGAAGTTAGCTGAAGCTACAGGTAAGTGGCCTCTAGCAATAAAGATGATTTCTATCTCGTCTATTTCTAAAGGAGAGGATATGACATCCCCTGATAAAGTT